>JAQQSV010000867.1:0-44511 GCA_028646515.1 Pseudochirops corinnae | reverse complement strand
CCTATCAGAAAGTTAGAGGAGTGATGGGGGAGGACAAAAGAGAGATTAGATTGGGGGAGGGGTTATACAAGGGGATGGCTGTTTTGAGGGGGGTAGGGGAAAGATGGGGAGAAAATTTGTAACTCAAAATATTGTGGAAAATGAATGATGTAAACTAAAATAAATAAAATAAAACATTAAAAAAATTTTAAAAAAAGATACTAAAGTGATTTGCCATTTCCTTCTCCAGCTCATTTGACAGATAAGGAAACTGAGGCAAACAGGGTTAAGTGATTTACCCAGGGTCACAGAGCTAGTACGTATCTGGGGCAGAATTTGAACTCAGCAAGATAAGTCTTCCTGATTCCAGGCCTGGTGCTCTATCACTGTACTGTCTATCTGCCCTTGGCAAATACTATGCACTTGATGAATGCTTTTCTATGACATTCCATTCTGAATCCTGTTCCACTCTTCATCTATGATTATAACAGGAATTTTAGCCTGTCACTGTAAATTAAGAGAATTACATCATCTTTTATCATTCCTATTGTTCAAAGCAGCATATAATGTCTTCTGCTGACACCAAAATGAGCTAGAATATTACCGATGGTATTTATTCTTAGTAAATTATGTTGCCTTATAATAAATAATATTGGCTTGGTCAGGAGATTACCTTATCAATGATTCCCCCAGTAAGAAAATATATAAGGTGTTAAGATTTGTACCTTGAAAATAGTATGAAAGTGGGAGAGAATGCTCTAGGTTTATGGAAGGAAATGTTTCTTTATCACTGTTCATGCTCTTAACATTTTAGCAAATACTTTTGATTTGAGCTAATGGTATCAACTAGCTAGCTAGCAAATGAAGGTAAATCCATCAATGGGGGCTCAAGAGCTATAGTTTTATCAGTGACTATCCACAAACTACTTTGAATGTAGGAAAACTATTCCCCCAGAGAACAACCTGTGAGTGTGGGGGTAGAGAAGACATAGTAGTATCCCAGAATCTACAATAATTATGAAAAGTCTAGTCTTAAGGATAAAAAGTAAACCCAGGATTTTGGAGGGTTAAAATCTCAGCTCCTATAACATATATGACCTTGGATAAGTCATTGGCTTTTCTGTTCCCCATTTTATCCATCTATGAAATTGAAATGCCAATGTATGTCTCATACCCCTTGGTGAGTTCCTTTTTAAGAGAAAATGTATTGAATTATCTCTAAGAGACCTTTCAGCTCTGAAATCAGTAACTATACATGCCATATTACAATGAAATTCTTTTTACACAATCCTCCAACAACTATATCAAGAATTTATACCTCCAAATGATTATTTTTCCTTCAATGAAGGTTAATGCATTAATTCCAGTAATAATATGCTAGTTCAGATTCTTACGAGGACCCTTTTTGGGGAATCCTACAGAAATGGGGACCTGTTCTTTTCAATATCCACAAAGATGAGAAATCAGCCTTGAAGCTGGAATAAATTTCTTTTTTCAAAATAGTCAAAATTTGTTTAGGATAAAAAAGCAACATGAGAAGGCTGATTTGGTTATGAATGGTCTCTGATGTGACTTCCCAATGTGCATTTCCCCATACCTATATTATTTACTTAAGGAATCAATTTTTAAAATTATATCATATTATGTACTCTTGTCATATAGGTTCTATAGTTATAAGTCCAACAACCATTCCTTATTATCCCCATACATAGACTTCTTTGCTTAGTATGTGATTTTCCTGAAGCATAAAACTAACTATATCACTCTCCTGCTCAGAAAACCCCAGTGATTCCCTGTTGTCTCTAGGCCATACAAAATAGTCTCCTCTTTATAGTCTGCCTCTAGTCTACCTTTGCAGAATATTTTCATTTGTCTCCTCTTCACAAATGTTATGTTACAGCTAAACTGGCCTACCTGCCACTCTTCAAACTCAGTATTTCACCTTCTATGCCTTGTGTCTAGAATACACTTATTTCTCACTTCTACCTCTTAATCAAATCAAGCACTAAGCATTAGCTCAGCATCTACCATGCACCAAACAATGCAAGGCTCCCAAGTTTTTGTTTGTTTTTTTTCCAGGCTCTGTTCACATGTTACTTCTCTAGTAAAGCCTTTTCTATTCCCCTAGTTGTTAGTACTTTGTCTTTAAATATTCAAGTATATAAGCTGATCTGTTTATATTCTATATTTGTACATTTTTCCTTCACCCCCAGGAGAATGCATGCTTGAGGAACAGGGACTTCTTATTTTGTCTTATTATTCCCAGCACCTAGGACAATGCATTCCCCATAGGTAGAGCTTAAATTCTTATTAAATGGGATATAAATTCCATTAGAGGAGAAAAGACACTTGAAATATGGTTTGTAATTATATTCACCAGAAGATGTCCCTAATAATAATGACAGACTGGCCTCCTATGTACTATGTTGTACCACAATTTAACACAGAAATATTGTTACGCTTCCTCTTGTGCACCCACACTAACAAGGACCTTCTGGTATACATGTGAAGAGAATGGCTATAACAACTTTTTGTTTGTTTGGTTTAAGATGGTAAAACATGGTTTCCCTTAAAATAAATAAATTCATGGATGATGAATAAGAAAGATATAAAGACAAATGAACTGATGCAGAGTGAATTAAGTAGACTCAAGAAAACAATATTCACAATGACTACAATAATGAAAATGGAAAGAGTAGCCAGAGAAAAAATTCAAAAGTGAGATTTGCAAAATCACAAGCAACAAGCGTAACCCCCAAGAAAAGACATCTATCCCTACTATTTACAGAGTCAGAAGACCACAATTGTGGAACACTGCCTATATTTTCAGGGTTGGGTTTCTTGTTTGTTTGTTTTCCTGAATATTTTTCTCTTTTACTTCTTTTGTTTAAAAAAATCTCTGTTATCCAAGATAACTCTCTGGAAGGAGGGGAAAGTATATAGGAAACATTTAGACAGCATAAAACCAGAAGATTTCAATCAAAATACTTTTAAATGAATGAATTCTGCTTTAAATAATTCACAAAACACTGGAACTCCTTTCCAGTTTGCCCCAGTCTGTCAGTTTTTTTATCTTCACCCTAAAACTTCTTGAGAGAAAATACCTGGCAGTGTTTTCTATAGGGATGTGAACATATTACTGGATAGCTCTAGAAATAAAATGAAAAATACAGAACTTTGGTCACTTTTTAATGTTAACTATATTCCTTTGTATGACCTACAAAGTCAGCTAAGAAACTATTTTTTAATGCTCTCTAAGTCCCAATTATAGACATCTAAGAGCTATACGCATTTGAGTTCCATGCTCTCATATGTTGCTTTCTTTATTTGTGTTTCAAGTCAGGACTGGAGCATGACATAGCAGATTACCCTGGGATTGCCCCAGATTCACAATGGTCCTTTTGTCAGGAGACTTAGATTCTGTTTCAGATAGACCAGAAAGTTAGATCAGAGAAGAATGGGGGTGGGATAGGCTGAGAGCAAGGTTTTACATGATAAGTTTTCTTGAAGTATTTGCAGGGCTGGCATGTGAATGAGAAGTGAAACTTCTATTTGGCCCTACCAGGCAAAAGTAGGACCAATGAGAAGTTGCAGAGAAGCAGATTCTGGTTCAATGTAAGAAAAGGCTACTTGTGATTAGACTGTTGTGAAGTAGGATGTGTTACCTAGGTAAGTAGTAAGCTCTCCATTACTAGAGATCTTTTTTCTTCTTTTCCCCCAACCCTAGTGTACCCTAGAGATGGCTACCATCAGATACAAATGTGTGTGTGTGTGTATCTTTACTGAGACAATTCCTCAGCATCTCTCATAGTTAATCATTGATATGAATGAACTAAATCTCCGGTCTTGTCATCAGTCCCATGGGTAATGATGATATTTCCCTCATAGTCATAGACATTTTCATTATAATATCAAGTGTCTTATTCTCAAATTTGTTTAACTCTGCACAAAATCTGGTAGTAATTCTTTGTTCTTAAGTAATGATCACTCATTTTCACTCTAACAGGAAATAATATGAACTGATATTGACCCTAATGTCTAGTAACAACTGTCTTGCTGACCTTGAAGGTTCTGCTACCATAAATTGAAATGTCACAACACATCCTTGGTTTGATTACTACTATTCTCACCACCATCACTACCACTACCCTTGCCTTCTTGTGTTAAAGTGCCACACGATATATTTGTTCACATTGTTTTATAATTGCCTTCAGACTTTTCAGAAGAAAAAAGAGAGAACTAAGTGCATTGTATCTAACCCAGATTTCCTAAAATCACTTTGTTTTTCTCTTATTAACATTAATGGATGTGATAAATAAATATAACACACACATGCATGTATTATGCATTACAGTATGTATATATATGTATACATACATAAAATATGCTTATGAAAATTCAGACATTATTAAATTGCTTTAAATCCATACATATGAAAGCGCAAACATAAAATAGACATAATCATTCTAATACTTTATGGTTAGAAAGGACCTTCAAGGTAATTTATTCCATATGAGTAAAATGAGGACCAAGTCCTAAATTTATTTGCCTAAACTTGCACAGAGAATTGGTGACAGAACTGAGACTGAAGCACATCCTAACTTCTAGAGTTAGTACTCTTCCAATTATACAGTGGGGCATTTTTTTTAATTTGCAAAAAGATTTGTCATAGGATTGCTAGCATTAGCAACTAGAACTTTTAAAATATATTTACTCACCAAAAAAAGAATATCCACATCCGATAATATGAACACATTCATCTTACATCTATGCATAGATTTATGGCTTTTTATCATAATCTTCTCAAGCTTTTACATAATATAATCACTTTTCCCTAGAGAAAAGAACAATCTGCCCTTATTTGCTATTATGTTAAAAAAAAATAGATTCTTCTTAGAATGATTTTGACCTTTAGACTCCAGAAAATATTACTCTTAAATAGTTGTCTTTTGTTAAGTGTAATATTTGCCATTTCTTTATAGGTTAAGGTCTATAAATCTAAAGTTCCAAAAGCCATTATTTTCTCCTAAACATTACCCACTGGATTTCAATGAGGTCAGTGACATACAGGATAGCCTCCTATTATGAACAGACAGAGTTAGTTACCTAAGTCAAAGAGAATATAACATTTTTCTAGCGAATTGTGATTTTTTTCCTATCAAAAGAGAACTCATTAAGGACTGAAAAAGTACGTATGATCAATCTTATTAAGATATCTACTCTGTATCAAAATTTAGGAGACACTATTGCCTGGGCTTATTAATCTTCACTTGTTTTTGAACACTATTAATGAAATATTGATTCCTTCTACAGTCATAAGTAAAATCTACCTTTTATACTCATCCTGAACATTTCTAGGTTTATCCACTGTCTGTTATTCCCTGTATGAATCCTACTAATCAGGTTAGGAGAAACTTTCATTTATGCTAAAGAATGGGAACCACTCCACATCCTCTGATGCTTTTCTTCTTACTTCCTTGTTGATGTCCCAAGTCTATAAATGATTAGGCTATGATTTCAAATAAAATTATAGAGTTTGATCCTCAATCGCTACAGGTTAGAGTTCATCTCCATTACATTCTCAGCTATTCTTTGGCTAAGCTAAAATAGTTCCTCATATGATTTTAGTTATCTTCTCTTCAGATGTCTAACTTCTTTTTCTACCTGGTTTGGTAGAAAAACTAAACAATAAAGTTAATAAGCACATATCAGCAGCATATGTACACCTTTGATTATGTTGCCCCAATCAGAAGGGGATTTCACAGTTGGTTGCCAACTTCTCAAATTTAGCCTTTTGAAACTTGAGCTTATACTGTCAGATTAATTTACTTTTACATGAAACTAGTCACAATGGCAGCAACCTCAAACAAGATCAGTTACTTTTAATTTTAAAGAGACCATACCTATTTTCTTAGAATGCAACATTTTAAAATAGCTTGAATGGAACCCAACAGAAATATAAATGAGTTTCAGAGCAGGCTACTTATTGCTTTATGATTAGCTGTAAGATGACTGAAATTAATTTTTTTTAATCTGTCATCCAACAATTTTTTCCAGACTTCTCAGAGCCTCATTCCACATTACAATGAAAGAGGTCATTTCAGGATTCTCTAGGGATAAGGTTAAGGATAGACCATAAGGATAGACCAAAAAATTGTCATTTTTTGAGAGTAGCAAGCATTGATAGCAATAATTGATAATCTACAAAGTCTGTCACTTTTCATTCACATACAGCTTGTCCTGAAAACTTGTCTTACCCCATTGTTGCCTCTCACATTTTATCTTGGACCTTCTACAGATTTGAAAATTGCCTTCCTCTTGAGTAGTTTGTTACCCTGAGACTCCCAAAGAGCTTTTGAAAAATCCACTGAATTGTAATTGTGAATGTAACTTGGTATATTCCCTGTTGGCCTCTGTATGTTTTTACATTTTGTAGTTAATTACGTAAAACTTGAAGTTTAAGGAGTTTTATTTTTATTTCTTGGCCCAAATCTGTAATTTATTTTGCTTGTGCATATATCTGGCACTGCCCCCCCTACATTCCTGGAATCCCTTCCACAGCATATCAGTAATAATGATTGCTAGCAGTTGGTATTTTAAGCTTTGCAAAATGCTTCATATGTTGTGTTACTTGACCCTAACAACAATCATGTAAGGTAGATGCTATTATTATTTTAAATTTATATAAGGAATTATATATTATATTATATTTTATATTATATTATATATTATATATATAATTATATATAAGGAAACCTAGACTGAAAAAATGTTAAATAAATTTCCCAGCGTCATATAGGTAATAAGTATTTAGTATTCCTGAACTCAAATTCAGTGTTTTACCTTTATACTACCTAGCTACTTAAAGAAGATCATACAGCCCTTTGTTTGGATACTTCCTTTCAGTGACAGAGAACTCACATCAAAGGCCACCAATTCTCTTGCTAGGTCTCAAGTTTTAGAAAGTTCTTCCTTATAGTTAATCAAAATCTACTTCCCTCTATCTTCTATCTTTGATTCTAGTTTACCTGTCTGGTATAATACAGAACTCTACTCATTGTTCCTAATGAAACTCTTCAAATATTTGAACATTATTATCATGACTCCTCTTAGTCTTATATTTTAGAAGCAGCTATGGTATAGTGGATTCAGAATCTGAGAATCTAGGTTTCAATTCTGGCTGTTCTAAATATGTAGTGAATTTGGGTAAATGACAGAAACACTCTGAGTCTCAATTTATACTTTGAAAAACTAGGAGTCTTTGGAAAACTTAGGGATTTGATAGTCTTTAGGATCCATTCCAGCTCTAATTCTTATCACCACAATCCCATTATTTCCTTCAGCTATCCTTCTTATTATATGGTTGCCAGATCCAAATACCCTATTCTGGTTTGTCAGAGTATCTTAAAAAAAAATAGCACCAAAATTGAACAAAATTTTCTAGATATAGTTTGACCATCAAGTCACACTATTATTTCCCCTTTTTCTAAATGTGATACTGTTATTATGACTTAAAATTATGTAGCATCCTTAGCTGTCAAATGTAGTTTTAGCCCAGATTAGGCTTTTGGATCAGTTGAAATTTCACAGATATTTATGTTAAGAGAATTTTTTTATTATCTATTTTGTTTTTATACTGCCTAGATTTCCCTGGGCCCTTAACCTTTTCCCTTCCAGAGAACCATCCCTTATAACAAAGAATTTTTTAAAAGAAAAGAAAAAGAAAGCAGAGAAACAAATGTTCAGCAAAACTGATTAATACATAGGGGGAAAATATCTGCCAGTTGAGATAATGTTCCAAACAAATCAACTTCTATCTCTATAAAAGCATTAAAGGTGAGAACGGTATCTTCTCATCACTTCTTTGGAGCTGATTCTTTGCATGGTTATTCTGTGCGAGTTTGAAATATTCATTTTTCCATTGTTCTGTGGCTAATCTTTCCATTTTCATTGTTTTAGTCATTGTGTGTTTTCCCAGCTCTGTTTAATTTGCATCAGTTCATGTTAAGTCTTTCCATATGTCTCTGTATTCATCATATTCACCATTTTGTGAAGTAATAATCTACTACATTCATGTACCATAATTTGTTTATCCAATCCTCAATTACTGATAGCTATTTTTTCCCCAAATCCTTGCTACCACAAAAAGTGCTGCTACAAATATTTTGGTATATCAAAAGTCTTTCTTTCTTTTGAATGAACTCCTTGAGAAATATACCTAAGCAGTGGTATCTCTGTGTCAAAGGGTATGGACATTTTAGTCACTTCATTTACACAATATACAATTGCTTTCCCAATGTGATTACTAATGCACACCTCCACCAGCAGTGCATTGGTGTGCCTATCTTTCTATAATCTCCTCAATATTATCCCCAAACTTCTTACATGAACTGCTACCAAATGAGGACTCCCCTATCCCATTATCAAAACTCTGAATTATTGAATGTAAAGGCAAGACTGTCCATGTATTCATGCTCATTTTCTTCCATTTAGTTTTAGTTCAACAGTACTATGTAAATAAAATTAGTTTTGAATCTTGATTCTCACAACTAGCATGGTTTTGTATCAGTTGCAAATCTGATGATCAGCATCCTTGAGGAAAGCTACAAGTCTTTTCAAGCTTAGGACTCTTTCCTAAATCCCATTTCTATCACTTACTGCATTCTTACAGAAAATTATATCTTTCTTAGCTCAATATTCAAAATAATTAGGGACACCACTATATCACACATTTGAACATCAATTGTAAATTATTTTCAGTCTACATTAATTTGTATTATTCACTTCTTTCCTCCTTTCCATTGGCATCCCCAGAAAAAGCATGAATGCTTACAAAATCTCCATCTGCTCTGGACATCCTAAGCTTTTACTTGTATATGACTATGAACATCTTATTTATATGATATATTTTTATTTATTGTTTATACTCTATAGGAAAGTTCTCTAATTCCTTTTTTTTTAGTAAGTTCTATGTAGAGAGGCCCAGAACCTATATAATTTTCTTTAAACCCTCCCTAGCATTATACCACATTCAAACAGGAGCTTAGCGAATTATTTTTTTATCTCTATGCTGTCTATTCTCTTCTCAGGGTCTCACTGTACACTTTAATAGTTTATGATTCTAAGGTACTGAAGACAAAAGATGAAGATTGAAAGACATGAGTCATCTTTGAAACTACAGACGATAAAATGCTGTCCATTGAATATGTATTCTTCAATCAAGTAAGTCCCTCAAAGGAAGTATTAATTGAATGTTTATTGTTTGTCTAGCTCTCTCCTATAAACTGTGGGAAATACTAAAATAGTCAATAGCATGATACCTGTACCCAACAGCATATAGCCTGCCTTATAAGACAAAAATTAGCCCACATTAAAAAAAAATCCAAGCCATTAAATGCAAATTTGTGTAGTGCTGACTTTAAGTCCCATAATAACATAAGATAAAGCAGCAAGATCATTGTACTAGATTTGGAAAGATGGCAAAAGATAAATGCTAAGGGCTGGAGGGGGTGAGGGAAGTTAGGCATATTCAAACACTACAGGTGAAACTGTGAATTGATCTAACTATTCTCAAAAATAATAATTATACTGTCATTAAAATATGCTGAACCTCTTCTTAAATAATACAACTTTTGGGCAGACACTAGTCCTCAAAGAGATGAAAGCTGGAAAAGTCTCATACATATGAAAAATACTTGTGGGAAAATATTTTTAGTAGTAAAGAACCGGAAGTAAAAATCAATGTCCAAACACAGCAGGGACCTAGTATCAATAAGTAGATGTTCAATGGAACAGACTAGACAAGAACAATCCAGAATCAATGAAACTTTAGTTGTTGTATCTTCAATAAACACAAGAACACCAACTACCAGTATAAGGATTCCATATTCAACAAAAACTGACAGTAAAACTGATAAACTATCTAGCAGAAATTCAGTTTAGATCAACATCTTATACTATATTCTACAATAAATTCCAAATTGATATATGACCTAAATAGAAAAGGTCACATCATAATACAATTAGAGGAGAATGAAAGGTACCCTTCCCAGTTGTGTATGAGGTGGGAGAGTTCTTAAGTAACAGATTAGTATGATCAAACACAGAATGTAGGATATCATGTAAAAAATATAAAGGTTTTTGCATGAACAAAATCAATGCAGTTAGAATTAAAAGAGTTTACTTTGGGGGAGTGGGTAGAAGCTTGGTACTTCTGTTCAGTGTCCCCAGTCTCTTCTTTCCTATTTCAAGACATTCTTCAGATGTCCTTTTCATTTATCATTTAGCCAGATAACATGGTATCTGAATGTAGCCTAAAAATCACAGAACAATGTTTTGTTTTGGTTTTTTCCTCAAGGTTATGTCAAAATTAGGATTAATAACTAGAAAACTAAGAAAAGAATAGTGGAAACTTCTGTAGAAGTTAAAGACAATTTACAACCTGTACCTGAGAAAATTCCAAGGATGAATCCAAGCATGAATTCAAGTATAGAATTGGGGAAGATATCCCTTTACTTAATGACCATGTAGGAATGGGATGAGCAGGAATACAGATTTCAGATTCTATGAGCTTAAGAAAGACCTTATCTGGGAGCAATTAGGCTTGGAAAACAATATTTTTAAAAAAGCATTTTTTAAAGTGTGTCTTTGTTTACTCTTAATGTAGCTGAACTTTTATCAGCTTTCTTTTCCTGCTTGTAGGCCATATACTACACAATTTTCATGCTTGGAGTAAAGTACCTTTTAGGTGCTCCAGAAAATTTACCTCAAATTGTTTTGCTATCAACACTTCCCTATTCCCCTGAGGCCATAGTCCTCAAAAAGAAAACTTCAAAGACTTTGGTCATCATAGTAAAAGTGACAATCAAGGAAGGTCAACTGAGTTTGTCATGTTTCTATATGATATAAACATTCCTCCAGGTCATTGTATGACCAAATTGTTGTGACAAGTGTCCTCTGGGGTATTTTCCAGACTCCTGAGCAGGTTACTACTTTTGGGTGAAGAAGAGAGAAACCTAGAAGGAAAGTATTTTCTTTTCACCCATCAGGAATGTGAAAAAAAATCATACAAATTAAAGATGAGGTTAACAGTTCCCATACCTAGAGGACTGTAAGGGATACAAACTAGCTTGAATGAAGGATAAGGCAGGTATAGGAGAAGAATGGGAGCTCCTTTATTCCTTCACACCCCCCCTATTTCATTCGTGATCAAGTAGACATAGGGTGAACCTGACTTCAAGATCATCATAATCAACTTCTTTGGGCATTCTTTACCTCATCTGTAAAATGAGAGGGTTTCAATCATTTGTCTAAAGTCACACAAGTACCATGTAACAAAGTTTATACATGAACCCCAATATTACCACCCTAAATTCAAAGGAGGAAATGTTAGCTTATTAAACAAAGTACTCTTGGGACTACAAAAGAATAGTCCCAAGAACGTGCTGCATTGAGTAGACATCTCTATGGTATAACTCCTAGAATCCTTGGTTCCTCCAGAGCTCAGCTGGTGTACCATCCATACTAAAAGCTTATTTCTGAATCTCCCAAATTGTCTATGCCTTCCCCTGCAAGATTACTCTCTATCCATTCTGAGGGTATCTTCTTGTATATACCTATTTGAGAATATGTTAGCCTCCTCTCCTCCCATTAGAACGTGAGGGCAGGGACTGCTTTTTCTTTTTCTTTGTATTCCCGGTAATACGGACAGTTCTTTGGCACATGACAAGTATTTTAAAAAATTTTCTTGATTGAATTGCACCCTCTTCAACACTAGAATTGCTTTGCAAAAATTTTATATTTATTAATATGTATTCTTACTATTTCCTACATAAAAGAATGTAAGCTACTAGATCTGGGGAACTGATTAACTTTAAGCAAGTAATGATACATTCAATTCCAATTTAAATGAAATGCCTAGTCTATTAGGAGTGGGTGGGTGAGGGAACTAATCTATTAGCAATAGAAATTCTTACTCAGAGATATCACCATTTCAGAGACATTATGAATAGGGGCTGGAGGTAGAGCTCTGAGTAAGAGGTGGGATACATTCTCCTGCTAGGAAAAAGTCATATGAAAGAAACATTAACCTCCAGCCTGAGGTATATCAAAGCCAGACATCAAATTCATCACCCTTCAAGCAACTGTAATACTCCATTTATCAGCATTTAAGAGGTCCCTGGCTAGACCAGGGTTTAAATATGGAAAAATTAAGAAATTAATTTTTTACTTCAAAACCTTGATGTGTCTAGAAACTTGAGGTTTTTGCATCATTTACAATTCCTTTTGACATTTATTTCATGGGAATAAACAGTGCCAGACAGTGTTCTGAATTTTTAATAATCTGTTTCATATCAAAACAGGAAGAAAAGGACATTGGTATAAAACTAGTGAAAATGTGGTGGCCCAAAGCAATGCAGAGGCAGAACTGTGACTTATTTGTGGCATGACATCAATTTAAATGCCATTACCATGATTTCAGGAAACTCTACAATCTTGAAAGGAGTATGGGGTGTCAATCATCATAAAATAGATATATTCCAAGGTACCCTGGGATACAGATGGGTCACTGGCTATGGGACACAGATAAAAGTGGGGCTTCTAGGCAAAGTTAGTGGTCTGATTTGGAGAATTATCCAGAATTGTCCCTTCTACTGCCTTACCACATCTCATTAAGTCCCACAGTTGTCTCTCTTAGGGAATAAGGCATTAAAGGTCTTTATTAAAATGCAATACTTCCTCTGGGAAGGAAGTTAAGGCATTGTAGATCACCAAATCTATTAAGGTATTGTCAGTCACCAATATTCTTGCATCAGCTAGTTTATAAGATCACCCCTCACAGAAGAGAAGAAAATAAGTATTATTAAGCATCTACTATGTGTTCGATGGTTTACAAATATTATCTCATTTAATCCTCAGAATGATCCTGGCAGGTAAATACTATTAGCATCATCATTTTACAATTGAGAAAACTGAGGCAACAAGTCAGAGGATGAGTGACTTGACTGGGGTTACACAGATAGTAAGTGTCTGAAGCCAAATTTGAACTCAGGTCTTCACCATCACAGGTCTACTGCTATACCTGCTATATCACCTCATTAGATAGTGGAACCTTAAGATAATTTAACATTGAACTTTTTGATGGGTACCCTGGACAGCCATGAGAAGTATGAAGTCTCTAAGCATTTGAGGATACAAGGAGGGGAGGGGAAAGCAACACTGCAGTGGAAAGGAAGGGGAATGTTGGTAGGAGAAGCTTCTAACATAAACAACTGGTCCAGAATTTTGCCTATAGCTATGTCTGAAAGTAGCATCTGCAGGTTGCAGGTACTCCCTGGAAAAGGTTGAACTAGGTACCTTCTACCATGCTTTTTAAAATATAATATCCTATGAAATAGCTATAAGTTATGAGGACAAAGGTAGTCCAATTTACAATCTTGAGCCTTGAGGGAAATCAAGGTCCCATCATGCACAGAAGAGCAATCTCTGCTCTATCTCATGTCACTTAATGAGTCAACCAGGTCCCAGTGTAGGACTAGAAACTAGAGAACAAAGAGACATACCAGGTTACCTTTCTAGGATCTCTTCAATTGCTGAATAAATTATTTAGAATCATAACACTGTGTAGCACCTAAATAGATTATCACACACACTTTAAGATCCACTTTTGCCCTAACTTACCAAAATACTTGAAATTAAGGAAGTAACTCATTTCTATCATTCTATAATTCCACAAAGATCTATCAGGGAAAACTGAGTCATAGGGTTTCATAGCAAGATTCTCAGGTTCCTATTTAGCCTGTGCTAGAAATGAATAAAAGATGTCATAACTGCCTAATGATGGCCAGAGTAAGAAAAATCCGTTGACCCCAAGTCAATGCTTAGGGAGCAGATGTCCATGCCACAAAGCATATCACAGCACTTGGCAATTTGTTGGACTTTCTCAGTGGAGATGAAGAGCAGGGATCAGATCTGGAAACTGACTCACTACCATTCCTTGCCTAGCTTTTCTCCCAAAGAGCCAAGGCATATTGGCAATGCAAGATGGGGAAGGTTGCCCAGCTGCTGCTGAAAGAGGGCATGTTATTTTGAAAATTGGGCTATTTCAGCCTCTTGAGTCATCAATCTGGTACCCTTGGTCAATATGAAAATAGCTTAGAGATATGTATGCTAATTTCCTTCAGAATAATTAACTCAAGCACTTAAAACAGACTGTAGAGAAAGTTAGTCTACAGCCTCTAGCCTCCAAAATGTTAAAGGTAAACCAATTCCCTAGTCCAGAATGAATGAGGCAGTTGCATATCCTAAAAATTTGCTTTTCCCTCTTTAAATTCTGAAAGGATTCAGGTTTTTGACAGCTTATGTCTTTGTGCTTTTCACATACTTTTTCAGTGGGACACAGAAGAAGGAATCAGATAGGCATGTGGAAATAAACAGGATATTTGTTATTATTCCATTAAAGGAAATGTGTACTTTATAAAAAATCAAATTATAAATAATTTGTTATTATAAAATTTAAGTATGATCATTTTATTTTTTGCCTCTTTTAATGTTGTTTTTTGAGTGGTTGCTAAGATTTTTTTAACTTAAAAGATTTTCTTGAAAGATAAATTCCTTTTTTTTAAAACACATTTTGCCAAGATGAATTGTCTTTTAAAAGTGAGGAATATGAAATTCGTGGTTCTGTCCCCTATCACCTTGCCTAGTATTTTGGACAATGCAATCTAACTATCACAGCACGAAGATAAGATGCTTTTCCATTTGTCTTTGTATCAAAGGCTAAGTATCTAAAAAAGCAAAAAATGGGGGGAAAAACTAATCAATTGTTGTACAGTCAATATAACAATCAGTAACTGAAATTTAAGAACACAAGGTAGAAACTACTTCGGAAATAAGATAAACATCCAATCCAATGTAAAGTAAGTTTCAAAGGGTTTTGACTCTCTTACACTTTCAAGTCAGCCATACATCTGCATAAAAAGCATCAAAGAAGAAAGCCAATCCATAATAAAAGTTTCTAAAATGTTGTAGGGCCATATCTTTGCACCTGGATTTGGAGAATATTGTGTATTTTAGGTATAAGAAATGTCTCTGTTAACCTGGGCTCTTAAAAACCATCCATCTGAGGAGAAGGATATGATGCACAATTCATTTGGAAGGTATGGAGCTTCCTGGAGCATGTCACTGGCCAAAGATAAGTGTCTAATCTAAGTATGTTTTATTTAAGATCTGTGAGCAAGTTAAGAGCCAAGAGATCCACCAAAGAACACAGATTCAGAATAGAAAAAAAAGTTGACCTGGGAAGAGATAACATTCTGGGAGCATCATGGTATGTTAAATTCAAGAGAGATAATCACAGAGTTGGATTTATGGACTCCACTTCCTTTAGACTGTAGGAAATAGTGGTCCCCCATAGCAATCTATACCAACTGTTGCACTGACCCAATCCCATCTTCACCTAGGAACCTAGAGGTCTAGGGATTGCTTGCCAATCTAGAGGTAAAAGGTAATATGTAGTCCAATCTCCTCATTTTACAGAGGGAGATAATACCCAGAGAGTGGAAGTGATTCGCTCACCCTAACCAACCAGAATAAGAAATTATGAATGAATATCTGTTTCTAGAACAGGCAAAGCACCAGATTCTGAAAGCCTTTATTCCAAGGGCTGAAATTTTTAGAGATCATATAGGAAATGATTTTGTTCATATAAGGAGCAAGAATGGAAGTTCCTTGGGTCAGTGGTAAGTATAGTAAGTTCTTTACAGGCAGAAATCCCAAGAGAGATAGCATCTTATGGGAAATGTAGGTGGGGGAAAGTGAGAGATCACAGCAAGAATAAGCTACTAATTAGCCTAGGAGCCCCATACACAGAGTTGTGGCATGGGAAAACAGATTCTAAGAAGACTGAGAATCAACATCAAACAAATTTTGCCAAATTGAATCCACAAATCTACAAACTAAGACCTTAGAATCTGATCTAGCATCCAGCCATCAACTGATTCCCCTAATTCCAAGGATGGGATTTGTAAGACAGCAAGTGAAGAGAAACAACAGAGTATGATTGAGTTACCTGGTGAGTAAATATTGTCTTAAAGTGGACTTAGGAAGGTTTGGAATGCCAAAGTCAAATACAAGGAATGCATAGGTCACACAAGTCAATAAAGAAAGCCAGCTTTACTGAGGGAGATACTCACAAAATAAAGGAGGTGGTCAGGGAAAATGAACATAGGGTAGTCTTCTGGAGTCTTAGATGGAGTAAGAAGACTCACTATGGTGCCAGAGTGAATGGGGCATCCTCTGCCAAACAAACAAAATTTAAAGGCTTTTGTTTTGTTTTGAAACAAGGTTCTTATCTGGGTTTTTCAGGACTAGGTATTAGCAGAAGGAAAGAGGAGTGTGTACCTAAGGACTGGTGCTGATTCATGATAGTGGGTGTGGGGTGGAGAGGGAACAATCATGGGAAATTGCCAGCTAATTGATATTCAAGCTTCAATCTGTGGGAAAAGGGGTTTTGGGCTCTATTACTGCTAATCTTACAATGACAGAATAACTCGACTTCTAATGTGGATTTTTGAAATTACCAGGCATTTATTTTAGCTGGTCAGGAAGTCTACTAGGGTCATTACAGATGCAGATAGCTAAACATAGCAATTTCTACCTTTGTTATGTATTTCTGATGTCTTGAATGTTTCCCAGTAGAGTTTAACTGAGTATATATGTGTGTTACCTGTATGTATGCACATATTTTCTAGTTTCAAGAAGCAAAGGAAAAAAATTAAAAAGCTTGTCTATTCTCTTCTAGATAAAACTAGAATAATGAGGGTTACAAGTTCAGAGCAAAGATGTATTGATTTGGAAAAAGTTGGAGATAGAATGAAACCAGTCTTTGATCTTAATAATTAAAGGGTAGGTTTAAAGAGATGATTGATGTGTGATATCATAGATCTTATCAGAGAGTAGGTGTAAGGGAGAGTAATAAGGAATGGACCTGTGATTTTACTGTTATTAGGAATTCCCAGGGGAAGAAACACTTCTTGCATCACCTTCTTTGCAAGTCCCACAAAAAGAGACAGTGCACAGAGGAAGGTCAAATGACTTGACCAGAATCACAAGACCAACGTGTATCAGATGTGGGACTTAAACCTAAATCTTCTTGGCTTTAAGACCAGTGATCTAGCCACTCTACCATAATGCCTTTATGCTGATTAAATTATTTCTGTTGCTATTTTTTTCAATCTAGTCAAACTAGTTTATATAAATCAACGCAGAGCACCCTGACACAGTTCAACCATGTTAATGACTGAATGGGATCAGTTATGAAGCAAATTCACCCAAGTGTTCAATTATCTGCCTGAATCAACCAGAAAATGATAAAAAAAAAAAAAAAAACTGTAGCTCCAGCAAAAGAAAAAAGGTCTCTTTGCCAGCTATGGTAATTTAATAATTTTATTGATTACCTTTTAATTTCTTGCCAATAAAATTTTATTTAATGAATCCATTCCCAAATACATACATTTAAGTGAAGTAAATATCTTCATTTGGTTATTAGAGATAACAATGACTAATAATTGTTATTAGTCTAATAACTAATAACTAATAAAACTCATTAGTCAGTAGGGAAAAGAGCAATGTTAATGCATTTTTTAAAAAGCTTTCATCTTGGATAACCTCACCAAAAAAACAAACAAAAAAAAAAAACTGAGACACTTGTCAATAAGGTAAATCACTGAGTAATAGTGGGAGATAGTGGGAGACCTGTCAGGAGGGTAAATCATGGAGGTCAAGATAAATTGAGGTAAAACATATATGAAAGATCATAATAAAGAAAGTTAGATCATTAAAAATGTCTTTGTGTTAAGATGACTTTACTTTTTCCACTCAAAAAAAAAAAAAAAGGAAACAAAATCAAATCACCTCCTTAAACGGTACACTTAAAATCACCCTTACAGAAGCCAAGGCCATGAACTACTCCAGAAGCCTGAACACTCCCCTATGCTTAGCACAATACCTAAAATATAGTAAGTACTACATAAATGCTTACTCCTTTCCCTTCCCTTCCTTTACCAATAGGACACCTAACTATATGTACTACTCATGCAATGTGCTTAGAATTTCCTGCTGTGTAGGGGATTACTTTCTTTTTCCCCACATTCTAAATCTATGTTGCCTTCAAGTAGGCTGCTGATTAGGCACCAGCCCCTCCCTTCTTTCTAGCTTGATGAGTGCAACAAAGCCAAGGAATATACTTTAGAGATCCATTTTGGGACAAGGAAACGATATCTATAATTTCACTCATTCCTTTACGCCTGGGACAAACATCATTCTCTCACAACACATAGCAAGAGAACTAAGAAGTTATTTTAACTTAGCAGGTTATATTTAAAGTATGCTATGGTTTTAACTTTTTATGCTTAAATTTTTTAGACCTCAATTTTAGCCCCTCCCTTCCTTTAGAGGAGACAGCATGAATAAAATATAATCCCACCTGGATGAAGCAGGTCTGTACAACAAAGGTAAATTATTTCTCTATGAATATAGAATATAGCAACAACGAAACACCATTTGCATCATAGAAACATTACATTTATAATGTAGCATTTAAATTTGAGTACCTCCAGCTAGAATCTTCTCCTCCAGCTCTGCCATTTGTTTCCTGTATGCCCGTAAGGCAGCTTCTTTGAAGGAGGGACGAATCCTCTTGGGTTTTGATACTTCTGGAAGCTTTTCAGGGACATTCTGGTTTTCATCTTCCCTTACTTCTATTTCTGATATTGTTTCATTTAAAGGTTCCAATCCCTCTTCACTCATCAAGTCATCCACTTGCCCATCATACCCCTCATCTTGTGGTGTTTCATAAGGTGTTTCACATGAAGGGTGTTCATATTCCTGGACATTATCATCCATTTCAGGAATGCTAGTCCTATTCTCTAGTTTAGCAAGAACTTGCTCCATGACTTCTACATAATCTGTTTCATGTTCAACTCCAGGTTCACTGTACTCTTCCTCATCCTCTGCTTTGTAGTAATATGGTTCAGTGTAGACATCAGAATCAAGGGTGGTACTTGATTCATTTGCAGTAGACTGGGATAAAGTTCTAAATCGCCCCATTAAGGATGACCCACTGTCCTCATATCCACTTAGGCTCTGAGTGCTTTTGTTCCACACAACTTCCAAAGCCGATTTAGCTCGCTGAAGGGTAGATCCAAACTTTGGAAAGCTAAATGTCTTGTCAGAAAGATCTATGCTTAACCTGCTATGCCAAGACTTGGGTGCAGCATCCTCTGAGGCATCACTTGGTAACTCACTCTGACTCCGATATAGCATTGGCAGTTGATTTTTATTTTGGTAAAGTTCATTAGAATTAGCTTCTGGATAAACATCATATGGACCAACCCACTGGCCTTGTGTTTCATTTTCCAGTCCTGGACATGGGGAAGAATTGTCATCTAAGGTAAAATCATAGCTCTCCGAATCATCTGGAAGGTCACTGTGGCACTTTCCTAAGTCATCAATATCTTTGTTGTCACCATCCAGCTGTGGGTCTGACAGGCTGTTGGTGTCATAGTCAAAACCTTCCTGTGTGGATGAATCAAGGCCCAAATCTGCACCTTGTTCTGACTGATTCCACTCTTTCCATGGTGAGAGATCATCTCGTAAAGAAATCTGGGAATCACTGTAATTGCTTCTGTCTGCAGAAACACAAACTACTCCATTACTGACACCACTGTCCACTGTTTCAGTGTTCTCTATTTCATTGGGAACTTGGTCATTTTGAATACTCCTATTAAAGTTTTGGTCCTGGGCACTGCTATACCAATTGAATGTGCCATCCTGTCTCCTCTGCCAAAGTTCTCTGTCTGAAGAAGATAAGAGAGAACTTCCATTCGTTCTGGTAAAAAATTGATTCTCTGAAAAATCCTCTGAATAAGATTGACATAGTTTGGAAAAATCAGATTCAGAACGGCTCAGTTTGGGTGTGAGAAAATCACTTTGTGAGTGCCAGAGGGGAGCCATGTCAGCATAATAAGCCTTGGATTCCTTCTCCAAGTTATCAGATTCAGGGAACTGTGGAGCTTGTTCATCATAGTCTGATTTTTTGGAAAATTTGCTGCTGTCAGCAGTTTTATTCCTACTTTTAGCGTTATGAGATTTTGCATTTGACTTTGGACCACTTGTTTTGGTTTGAAACTCTGACTTTGATATCATGGCATAACTATTTTTATTAAGATCAGAATCCAGATCTTTATCACTATCATCTGGTGACTGCCAACTGCTCCTTTTGATTTTGGGCTCCAGAGTAGAGAGCTTAATGTCCATACTCTCATAGGTTTGGGAGGTTGGCATTCCTCTGTCTTTTCTTTCTCTGATGTCATGAGTTAAAATATCTGTTGATATCCCAATGCCTGTTCCTTTAAGTTTATAAGACTTCTTCAATATGAAATCCCTCTGTTGAGGTGTTTCAAAATATACCAGTATGGGGCGAGGCTTTGCATTTGGACAATCCCTTTGCTGCCCTATTCTTTGAGCAAATTCAATTTTTATAGCATGAGTTGCATCTGAAAACCCCATTTTATCTATGAGAATCCGGTATACAACATTTTCAACATATTCATACCTTTCTTCAGGTACATTTAAAAATCTCAGACTTGCTTTGCTTCCAGTATGACTTATTTGTTTAATATAATCATGAATGTCTCTGGTTTCCCTTCGAGACTGGACAAAGCCAGTACGTAGCTGTTCTATTTCGCTTTGGACAACCTCTACACTGCTAGAGATCTCATCGATGGAGTGTTTGAGAGCATTGACGTGACCTCTTAATTCAGAAAGTTCTGTTTCGATCTGGCTTATTCCCTGAAGTTCCTTAAATATCATTTCCATAACATCATGGGTTTGGCTAATGCAGCCTGAAGAACTAAACCCAGGTTCGAGGGTGTTTGTTTTCTGGGGGCGGGCAGTTCTGTCTAATGATTTGCTTCGGAGTCCCCATGTTTTTTTCATTGTACTCAATTCTGAATCAGAGGAGACGAATTCTTGGCTCTTTTTCCATTTCCTCAATTTGCGTAAGGCGCCTAGTTTCAGGTTATGTAACGTGCGTTCCCCATCCGAACTTCCTTCAGAGGGAGCCAGGCTGCTCAAGCTCTTTCTATTACGTCTTACTGGCATTGTGTGTGAGGAATGCTCCTTGATTTCAATGCTGCCCTTGATCTCACTTAATGATTCTGAGTAGGAGCTTTCAATAGATGATAGCTCTTGAACCAGATTGTCATTACTGGTGTTCGTCACAAGAATATTCTTTTGCAATCCGTTAGCAATCGCAACACGATAACTAAATGTGGGAGACAGGGAATATTCTCTATTGACTTCGTCTTCTTCTGTGGACAAGTTGCGAGCAGATGAACGCTTGGCAATTTTTTTAACAGTGCTCTTCAAAGTGCTAGAAAATTTAGGGGGTTTTGTCTGGCCAGACAAAGGAGTGTCTTGATCTTTTTTGCTAGAGCAATTTTCCTTCCTTTTTGTAGTATTTCCCAATTTCTTTGTAAACATTCCTTTACAAAGCTTATGGATATAAGGTAAAATCAGGCTCTTAAAAAGGTCAGACACCATGGACGGAAATCTACATGTCCCTTCCTGTTTGAAAAAAATGAATGCTATACCCAGATGGAAATTTGAAACTCCAACCTAAGCATCACTGTGTTTTTATCAATCACTTGAAGATAGTTGAGATGTTAAGCACTACAAGTTTCTTGTCCTTGGATGAAGAAGGGCAAAGCTCCATTCATGGAAGATATTCAATTACGATGGAAACCACATTACTCTTTCTCTTCATTCCGTGGCATGACGTAGTGTCTAAAAGGGAAGGGATTTTGTTAAAATGAATATTAAAAATAAAAATTCATTCTATACTCAATATTTAGGATCACTAGAATCAAGCTGAAGCATAAACTCTATAGTATGAAGGCCCTCTCTACTTTTACATGAATATGCTAATTTTTATATTTATACATTTCTATTCATATTGTTTCCCCCAGTAGAGTGTAAGTTTCTTGAGGCAGGAATTATTTCTGGCCTTTGAATCTCCATTACCTTACAAAAGGCCTGGCACATAGTAAGTACTAAGTAAATAATTACTGAATTGAATATTGTGCAAAATACTATTGATGCACCCATACCAGTCATACTTTGCCTAGATCAATATAAAAATGGGTTAGTAGGTTGTTTGGGGGTTGTTGTTTTTTATTTTGTTTTTGAGAAATAGCAACTGAATTCAAACAACCTCTTTAAAAAAAAGTTGAAATGAATTCAATAATTAGTTAACAATCATCCAGTAACCAATTGTTTTTTATGAAGTAATTATTTTACAACTATTAATAAAACTACTGAATCATTTCCCTAAAGTGGGACACTTTATCAGGACACTGCTATTAAGTACCAATAGAATATTAATAAATGGAAATCATTTGGTCCAAGTGTGATGCAAATGGCTACAGTTAATCTAATATGGTCATTTTGTCTTTGTTTTTATTTATCATAACCATACCTATTAATATTATGACTTTCTCAGGTTTTCTTTCCCTTCCAATATTTTAAATTTAGAGTCAAGACACTTATTAAACACCTTATATCATGTATAGAGGCACTATTGCCATTTACAAAAGAAAATACAAAGATAAATAAAGCATGATCCATGAAGGTTATTATTTCACTAAATTCATCACAACAAATATCAAATTCATATTATAGTCCTGAACTCAGGAAGCTTACATTCTATTGGACTCAGGTAATATGGAATTATAAGATCTTTCTTCTATTATTTTTAGTCATTTGCTGTCCCATGTACTGGTTTTTTATTTTCTTAAACTACATGAATAATAAAAGGTTTGTGTTAACCAAGTACATCATCAAAAGTCAGAATATTGTTGTGGAGAGGTTACTGGAGTTGGAATCTATAAGACTTGGGTTCAAATCTCATATCAGACATTTACTAGATATGCAAGCTCAGGCAAGTCAGTTAACCTCTCTGAGCCTGTTTCCTCAACTGTAAAATGTGGGAGTTGGATCAAATTATTTTTGAGGTCCCTTTGATGTGGATACAAAGGTAACCTAAGGGTTAATATTAAGGGTTGCCTTTTTAGCACCCTGTGAGGCCCTCCTGAGCCTGAGGGTGTGCTAGAGTCTCTTCCCTTACCTTGAAATACTATAAAACCTCCCCTTTGTCCTAGACCATGGAATTCCTTGTCTCCCCCTCATCCTGGGTCATAAAATTTCTCCTGCATCCCTTATCTTCTGTTATTTATCCTCCTCATCCTGTCCCTAAATCTCCAACCCCAATTAGAAACTCTAAAATTATATCACCATCCTACAGGCTATATAGCTTTCTGGGTATATAAGTCTGGCCGTTTTCCTATATCAATGCCTTTGTTTAGCTCCTTGCTAAATCTCAGGCTGGTATGCTTTTGTGTCAATAAAGCTCCCATTGGCTAAAGAGGTCTAAGTGAATTCTTTCAAACCTGAAACAGCTCTCCCAATTCTGACCTCAACACCTTTCCAGGTTTAAACAAGCAATCCTATTTTTTCAATGGTCAAATAAGCTTTAGATTCTTTTTTTCCCCTCCTTATGTATTGAATCAAAAGGGTTTGAGGAAGAACTGCAGACCTCAGAACTCTCATACCTATCCAAGGTTCATCATCATCAAAACAAACAATCCAACCTGAATAGTTTTCTCTCACTTGGAAAAATTCAAAATTTACATGGAAACAACATCAATGTTTGGAGAAGGAATACATAGGAATTAAGAGGAAGAGGATGCAGGTTCAGAATACTTTGCTTAGGAAAGGAGGCAAGCAATTGAAATAGTATGGGATAAGAATTAAGGAGAGAAAATAGAGTTCATTCACCCAGTGAGGTCAAAGTTTGGAAGCTAGGAATCATCAGAACAAGACAGAAAAGCAGCACATTACTTTCATTGAGGGGTAGGGAATGAATGCTAAGAAATCATGACAACAAGAAACACACTTTTCTCCCGTTCACACTTAATCACACTTCACACACATTCATTTTCCTTTGACGTATTAGCTGATGCACCTGAGAGTCCAAGAAATTATGGAAGAGAATTCCCCTGACTTGCCCCTTTAACCATTGGTCAAAATAAGGAATTAAGTAGAGAAAAACACAACTGATAGGCATCCCTGACTGAGAGATGATTCTTATGTAATGGAAAGACTGAACCCTACCATCCAAAAGCAAGGGAAGGGAAGGAAACACGATAGGAAGAAGGTCATCAGACAGATGGCTGTTGTTCAGTCACGTCCAGCTCTTTGTGACCTCATTTGGGGTTTTCTTGGCAAACATACTGGAGTGGTTTGCCATTTCCTTCTCTATTTCATTTGAGAGATGAAGAAACCAAGGCAGAATTAAGTGACTTGCTGAAGGTCATAGTAAAGTATCTGAGACCAGATTTGAGCTCAGACCTTGCTGACTCCAGAGCTGGCATTCTATCCACCGCACCACCTACCTGCCTTCAGAGAGAGGGGTGTAACAACAAATTACTATGATGTTAAAAAAGGGAGGGAGGGTAATAATAAAACTAAAAGACAAAACATATTGCCTCCAAATGCTTAAATTATTATATCATCTGGGTTCGAATCTGTCTTTGATGTTTACTAGTTATATTACTTTGGGCAAGACACAATATCTCCGAGCCTTAGTTTTTTCTTCTGTAAAAGTAATTTTAAGTAATAGACAATTTAAATAATTAGCATAATAATGGTTATACTACCTTATATGCAGGCTTAAATGACACAATGTATATAAGGCAGTCTACAAATGGAATGTGAATGTGAATTCCTCCATCCACAGAGAGTGTGGGAACCATTTTGGAAATCTCAAATGTCCAATGGGAATTCTAATACTTGCAGTCTAATACGAAAACTCAGTCCTTCATTTTCACATTTTATACTGAATGATTGTGGAAAATGCTAAGATATTTTTTGGTGCCATGAACCAAATATATGTTGGTCGCTGGACTATGTAATTTCATTTTCTTAGGACAGAAACATAAATCAGAAGATCATAAAATTTAAATCTAGAAGGAACTCTAGAGATCATTGCATCTAAGACCTTTTGTAAATGAGGAACCTAAGGGCCACATAGGTTGTGAGTTAGAACATAAATCTAGAAGACAAAAGAATCTTAGACAAGCATTTCATGCAAACCTCTTGTTGTACAGATGAGGGAACTGAGGCCCAGAGAAGTTACATTGCCTGTTGAAAGTCACATAAGTAAGTGTCAGAGTTTAGACTCCAGTTTAGGTCCTTGAATTCTAAATTCGTTGTTCTTCCCACTGCTCCAACCTGACTAAAGTAAACCTAGGCCTATAATTATTATCCCTGAAACTTGTCATGGAAAATAGAAGAAGAAACTCCCCAACTCTGTTATTACTGGGGTATGTGCTGGATTGGATAAAATAATTTCCCAATTTCTTAAATATTTTTAGCA
This sequence comes from Pseudochirops corinnae, assembly GCA_028646515.1. NCBI lineage: Eukaryota > Metazoa > Chordata > Mammalia > Diprotodontia > Pseudocheiridae > Pseudochirops > Pseudochirops corinnae. The sequence goes on along the minus strand of JAQQSV010000867.1, from coordinate 19,037 downwards.
TGCATTTTGATTGGAGGACATTAAGAATGCATAAGAAAAAGGCATATGCAAGTGTTTTGAACGTTGTAAAACACCATATAAATTTAGATTATTATTTCTATGGCCAGCAGGTAGGGAGCCTATCTATTGATTTGCTGGCTGAATATCCTTGGAAATGTGCCAACTTCTACTCTAATTGGTACTGAGACTTCTGAAAGCACAAACTGAACTAATAATAATAATAGGTATCACATTATAGCACTTTAAGTTTTGCAAGGTACATTATAAATATAATCTCTTTTGATCTTTACCACAACCCTGGGAGGTAGATGCTGTTATTATCCCCACTTTACAAATGAGGAAACTGAGGCCCACAGAGATCCTAGTAAACACAGCTACTAAGTATCTGAGGCTGATTTTGAATTCAGGTCTTCCTGACTCCAGGTCCAGCAATCTAGTCACTGACACTGTCAAGCTGGCTAGACAGGAAGTTATCTGTAAGAGTTTTAGTGAATCAGTCTTTCTTTAAGTGGAACACATTGTTGGAAACACTTCCCTTTCCTTTCAAGCAACTTCAGGATAAAGAAACCAAGGCTAGTTTGATTGCTAAGGACAACACCAACGACGTTAAAAGCTCTGTTTTTAGTAAGAGGTAGATTTTTAAAAAGTACAGAAAGCATAATAATAGATAATGGAAAGAACGTAAAATGACAAAATTTTTACATTACTTTCATTTTCCTGCCAAGGGAAATGATTTTTGTATTCAGGATAGTAAAAATAAATGAATAAATGAAATGAAATGACTGGAGCACCAAACAAAGGAAGAGATGATAAAAAGAGGCTTCAGTTATCTTCAATGAATATAAGCTCCTTGAGGGTAGGGAATGATCATGTGTCTTTATATTCTCAGCTTTTAGCACAGCTCCTGAACTTGCTAAATTGAATGAGTTGAAGTCAAAAGGTCCAGATAAGCTTCATCTGAGGGTGCTGAAATATCTGGTGGTGGTGATTACTGAGTAATGAACACTGAAAAAATGACCAATGATCAATGATCGTTGAAAAAATCTTTGAGAGAGTGAGTGCATTACAAATAGGTAGAAAGGCAAAATTTTTCCCAATTAAAAAAAAAGTACGGAATCTTCCATACTTTCCAATTGGAGGTCCCTGGTAAATTTCTAGAATCAATCATTAAATGCTCACAAAAGGAATGGGCAGTTCACTAAGAACCAGCATGGATAGACTAAAACCAGTCAATGCTAGTTTTAATTCATTTCTTTTTCAACAATATGAAGACAATTAATTATACATTAGGGAAACTTAACATGTTGGCACACTGAGCCCAGTATTGCTGGTGAGTGAGGCATACAGCACTTAAATTTTTTTTTGTTTTAAGAAAGGCTGATACCATTGGGACATTTAACAAAATCTTTCATCATATCTTTTTGGAAAAGGCAAAGAGCTATTTGCAGTTCAGTTCAGTCAGGTAGATTTGGAATGGATTCAAAGACGTGAAATCAAATAACAGTAAGGTAATGTTCTTTTCAAGCTACATATCTCTTGCACCACCATCTTTCTTCTGCCCTCAGTATATAGATAGATTTTCCTCACTTATATAAAATTAACAAATAAAAATATAATGAAACTTTATAGCCTTGGAACTTGGAAATGGCATTGCTGCTAATTGCAGATAGAATGACTACTGACAGAGAGGCAACAAGCCCAGTGCTCCTACATCTACATTTACTCACTTTACTGCCACTTTCGGAGGCTTGGCTCCATGGCAAAAAATGCCATGATAGAAGGAGGCTGTCAAAAAAAAAACAACTATAAAGAATCTTATTTGTAGTACATTGGAAAGAATCCTAGATCTGGAGTCAGAGGAAGTGAGACGACATGTAGTTTCTTGACATCTGACCTTCAGAAGGTCATGTAGTCAGTCAATCAACTATGTGCCAGGCATTGTGCCAACTGATAAGGAAACAAAGGCAAACGACAGTCTGTCTCAAGGAGTACATGGGCTAATAGAGGAGACAACATGAAAACAACTATAAATAGGACATCTATATATAGATATATAGATGTATGTACATATATATTATGTGTGTATATATATATATCAATAAGATATATAAAGATATATAGCCTCTCTATATATCTATACATTACCTACATAGTCTACATACACATGTGTATGTGTATATACACACATGCATACAGATACATGCATACATATATATATATATATGATGTATGTGTGCGTGTGTGTGTGTGTGTAAATAAGTGACTGCTTTCTGGATCTCGGTTTGTCCCTACATACAATAAGGAGGTTAGACTGGATGATGGATTAAGATCCTTCCAGCCCTATATTTATAATCCTATAAAAGATTATAAAAGAAGGGGCAGCTAAGTGGCACAGTGAGTAGAGCACCAGCCCTGGAGTCAGGAGGACCTGAGTTCAAATCCAGCCTCAGACATTTAACACAAAACTAGCCATGTGATTTTGGGCAAGTCACTTAACCCCCATTTGCCCCTCCAAAAAAAAAAAAGATTATAAAAGACACAGTGGGTAGAGCACCAGGCCTGGAATAAAAAAGATTTGAATTCAAATCTGGTCTCAATCACTGTGTGACCTGGGTCAAGTCATTTAACCTTGGTTTGCCTCAGTTTCCTCATCAGTAAAATGGAGATAATAGCACCACTTACCTCCCAGGGTTGTTGTGAGGATCATCAAAGATACTATTTGTAAAACATTTAGTATACTACCTGGTACATAATAGGCACTATGCCTGTTGTTACTATTATTATTATTATTATTAGTGGATGGAAAGTTGATCTTGGAGCTAAAAAACTTGGGTTGTGGGTTCAAGTTCCACCCTGCCACATAATAACTTTATGACCCTGGGTAAGTCCCTTAACCCCTCAGTACCCTAGGCAGTTCTCTAAGACTATAAGTTAAAAGAGAAGTTACTCAACTGGTTGATTCTTATGACAATGAAATCATAGCTCCAGTTTCTGTACTATGAATATGAATATGTGTATATAAAATTATGTGTAATTATACATTCTATAGTGTTTTATTCTATACTATATAGTTATACACAAATTATATACATGTATACATAAATGTCAAATACTTTATCCTCAATCTGTTTGATTCTCCCTCAAAAATAAGCATAAAATCCTGCATTTTTATACTTACCACAAAATAATAACCCAACCTAATTAGCATCCCCCCCTTTAAAAAGTCAGATTTTTTAAAAAGCCATGTACAATTACTGTAGAATATAAATTACTCAAGGGAAGGGACTATGAAGTTTTTGCCTTTGCATCCCCACTGATTGGCAGAGTACTTGGCACATATTCACTTAATCAATGCTTGTTAAATTTTATTGTGTCTGGTTATCACATAGAAATTCTAACACAGCACTTTGCCCATTCTCTTAGTTTTCCTAAAACTAGGCAGCAGATTGAGTTCCTTGGATCAACAGGCAATGGAGCTTAAGCCAAACACAAGACTTTCCAGTTATAGGGGTAACTTTCATCTAGTCACCTAAACATTTGCAGCTACCAGCTCACTGAACTCAACATTGCTGGTGCATGAGGCAGAAAGGATTTTATTTTGTTTTTTTCAAAGAAACATTATCTGATTTGGGGTATAATAGAATTATTTAAGGTTATATGTTGCCAATATTGTTATGTGAAAATCCTATTGAAATAAAAGAACTAATGAACCTTCAAATCATAATTTACTCCTGCTTCATTATTGGAATTTAGTTTAATAAATTTAATAAATAATTATTATTTATGTTGCTTATCACACATTAAGTTCAGTCAAGACTGCTGAGGAGGTGGAGAAATTAGCAAAAGATTCTACCTGAACCAGCTGATTTGACAGGTTGGTTTTTTTTCCCTTCCAACCCTAATCTGTTTTGCTCTTTTCCAGGAATTATCCCTTATTGACTTTGCTCTTCTTAGTTCCTGACTTTGGGCAATCTGATTCTCATCTCCTGTTCTCCACCTTTCCTTGAATCTGTGGTATCTCCCTTACCTCAAACTAGTGTGGCAATCTAATTCTAATCCTGACTGCTCCCCTACTTAATGATGTGGTTGGATGTTCTTTCCCTTGGATTATCAACTATGATTAACTCCCTGACAGGGATTCATCCAAAAGGCCTCATCTTAATATTATATTGATATTTATAAAAATCAGATGACATATGAGAAAGTGCTTAGAAATTTTTAAAAACTATAAAAATATAACATATTGCAATTAAAATATTTGGAAGTTATTCTCCTTTAAAACACAAAGAACACTCAGTTTGGAGGCAGAGGGCCTGGGTTTCACTTATCTGCAATCTTGAGCAACTTCCAAACTCTCTAGGTATCTATTCCCTTGGTTGGTTGATTGTCTTTTGTTCACAAAGAGGACCAAAATGACACCACTAGGTTGGAATCAAGTTACATTGTGTCTGTCTGTGGCTGATCAGACCAATATGAACTTGGAAGGCTCTACAACAGGTCGGGCACAAATAGTCCACACGAATATTTGGGGTAGAAATTTCTCGAAATTTGTGCATCTCACATTTCTTTTCAGTTACTATAATTCTGCTTTGCTCATAGAGTACAGTGCCTTCTTTGATGATCTCTTTCCTTATCTATAGCCTTTCATTTCCCTTCCAATTCTAATTCTATGTTCCTAAGGTATTATCCTTTGAATTCTATCACAAAGTAAATCCTTGAGTAATGAAATTCTCACATAATTTGTATGAGGACAGAAGTTTCAGGTGGAAGAAAAGCACTCTACTAGTAGTATAGCGGGAAGAACATAGATTTAGATTCTGAGAACCTGGGACCTCTGTCCCCTACTTATCTGTTGGACCTTGGACAAGTCACTTAACTTCCCTGTGCCCCCCTCAACTTTCACTAAATAACTTCTAAAGTCCCTTCCAGCTCTAAATCAATGAGGACAATGATTAAAACTTATATAAAATTTCAATAAAGATCTGGGATTGGTTGGCCTGCTAACTAAAAAGACTTAAAATTAAGGCCAAACACTGGTTAGTCAGCAAATGGACTCGGATTTTTTTTCATAAGGAAAAAAGTCCTGGAAGCACAACATCATATTGCACATGAAACTCAACTGGAAATGTATATCATCTTAGCAAATCACAAATTAACATGTCTACATTGTGCTGTGCTTTTATTTATTTTGTAAAACATTTCCCAGTTATATCTTAATTTGGTCCAGGATGCACTTGGGAGTTTTTCAGCTCCTTTAGTTTGACACTTCTTGTAAATCAACGTAGGAAGGACAGGAATATAAGAGCAACTAAACAGTCTTTGCGGAAAAGGACAAGGGACACATAGAAACACAGAGAAAGTGAGCAGATAAGCAAGAGAGAAGCAAAGGTGAATTAAAAGGGAGTGAAAGGAAACAAACAAAACTATATAAAATAATTATTATTTTAGGGGCGGCTAGGTGGCGCAGTGGAGTCAGGAGGACCCGAGTTCAGATCCGACCTCAGACACTTAACACACACAAAAACTAGCTGTGTGACAAGTCACTTAACCCCAATTGCCCTATCTTCTCCCCTCCAAAAAAAAAAAAAAGCAAAACAAAATTTTTAAAAAATTATTATTTTAGTTGACATTCATATAATGTTTCAACGGGAAGGGGAAGGGAGAAGAGAAGGGTACAAGCATTTATCAAGTGCTTACTATGTGCCAAGTAATGTGCTAAAAGCTTCACAATATTATATCATTTGATTCTTACTACTATCCTGAGATATGGTTATTGTTGTTATTCCCTTTTTACAGTTGAGGAAACTGAGGAAGACAGGGGTTAAGTCACTTGCCCAGGGTAACATGCCTAATAAGTGTCTGGGTCTTTTCTACTTGTCTACTTCTCTCCATTCCTCATTCAGACCTGTACTATCTATCTCCTGGAGTGTTGCCATAGTCTCCTAATTGGCATTCCTGTCTCTAGTATTTCCTCTCCACTCCATCCTACACACAGCTATCAAAGCAGTTTTCCTAAAGTGTAAGTCTGACCATGTCAGTCCCCTATTCATTCAACTTCATTGGCTCTCTATTTCACCTCTAGAATTCAATGTAAACTACTGCATTCAGTACTTAAGCCCTTCACAACCAGGTTTCATCCTCCCTTTCCAAACTGGCCTTTCACTTATGGGACTCTTCTTCACATATTGTACTCCACCTCCCTTCTCCTTGTCTTTTGCATCTGGCTTTTTCCCAAGCCTGGAGTGTAGCTCTCTTCTGACTTCAGTCTCCTAGAATCCCTACCTTCTTTAAATGCTCATTTCAGATAAGATCTTCCTTATGAGGTCTGTTCTGTTACCCCATTTATTAGTGCCCACCCCTCCTAAAAATCTCATATCTCTTGCATATTCAAGGACTGCAAAGCACTTTAAATGACAATGATTAATAAATTGTTTCATTTATTAATTATTAATAAAAAGTATTTATTAATTATTAATAAAAAGTATTTATTAATTTAGCACCACCCCATTTGATCCTTACAACATCTCTACATATGAGGTAGTTGTCACACATATTGTCCCCATTTTTAGATGAAGAAATGAATGATGAGAAAGGTTAAATGATTTATCTCTTGTCATAGAACTAATATGTTGGTGGCAGTGTGTGTCTCAGTTCTCATGTGTAAAATGAAGAGGTTGGACAAGGTGATGTCTATAGCTGTGATCCTAAGTCACTAAAACATTCTTATAATGAAATTTTATCATAAAGTAAATCTTTGGTTAATGAAATTCTCACATACTTAATATAGTAAGGCAGAAGGAAGAAGAAAAGAGACCTATCAATGTAGAAGAAAGAATATCTGATCTAGAGTCAGACAACCAAACTTCAAATCTCAGCTCTGCCAATTATTGCTTTCATTACCTTGAATGGTGATGGGCCCCAATTTCTCACCAGTAAAATGATAGTATTTAACTAGACCACATCTAAAGTCCTTACCAACTCTAAATTTATAATCCAATGAGTCTATATTATGCATTCAAATTCTTGCTTTGCTATTTACTATAGATGTGACCCTAGGCTAGATATCCTCTAGACTTCAGTTCCTATATCTGTAAAATGAGAGACTAAGTGACTTATGAGACTCCTTTTACCTCCAAATCTATTATCTCATGTTAGATCACAGGATTCAATAGGATTTGAACCCAGGACTCCTCTGAGTTCAATATTGTTTTAATTACACCATGTTGCCAATCACTGAGGTCTAGGATGTTAGAGAAGATGAGGAACAAATTATCAGTTTCAAACCCATGAAATATGTGAGAAATATTTCTGAGAAGTTATTACCCTACTCTCTGTTCTTTTCCCATTCCCACTCTAGAAAAATAGTAGTCTGAAATTTGCCACCCAGCTTTTGACTCCTGATCGACACCCTCTTGGTTTTCCTCTTCTTACAGTAAGAAGTTGGCCAGCTCCCTCAGTGACCTCTCTTCCTCCTCCCAAATTCAAACCTTGTATCCTCACTAAGACTCAATTCTTGAAAGTATGCTCTTTATTCTTTCCATATATTTTCTTCCTCACAAGCACAGAGTGCTGCTGATCCTGATTAAATTGTAATTGGGAAATTCTTATCAAAATAAACAAAAATATAACTCAATATAATGTTAATTTGTAATTTTTCTCAGTTAACATGCAACTACAGAGATTAATTTCTACTTAAGTTTTTCACCATTTGTTTTTACCCTTTCATCTTTTTGCTTTTGACTATCCAAATATGAACTTTCAATCAAAACATTTTACTCATAAAAATCTCATTGTTGGAAGACACTTCAAAAACCTCCTTATGTGTAGCATGAATCCTTCCTATAACATCCCTGAAAAGAAGTCATTTAGTCCCCACTCAAAGATTGGCAGTAACAAGGAACTCACTAATTCCAGAGATAGCCCATTTCTACTTCAGTATTGCTTCAATTATTAGGAAATTATCTCTTTCTACAACTCTACATCTGTTCCACACTTTTCTCATACTTTTATTCTCTGGGACCAAACAAAACAAATCTAATCCCATCCTCCCTACATGATAGCTCTTCAAGTATTTGATGATAATAACCATATTTCATTTTTGTCTTCTTTTCTTCCGGTCACATATACACAAATCCCTCAACTATTCCTTATATGACATAGCTTTGTGTCCTTCTGCCATCATGGTTACCATTTCGAGGGCCCTCTCTAGTTTGATATCCTTTTTAACATGTGGTACCCAAAACTAAGAGTGATATTTCAGATGTATTATGGTGAGGAGAGAGCTTAGTGAGAATAAATTCTGTCTTATTCTGAACATTTTAATTAAGGCAGGTTTTGTTTTACCTTTGACAGTCACGTCACCTTTTCATCTAACTGACACTCAAACAATGGACTTCCCCCAGAAGACATAACTTTTATGACCATCCTTTCTGACTATATCTTCTCTTTAATCGCAGACATACTGGTGCTGGAGTAAAGTCAGAATATTCTTTACTCTCTATTATGATTTTTATTCTCTGTCATCATTCTTCACCTTTGCAGTTCACTCTGTCAAAATTCATCACCTATTGTTTACTGGCATGCCCCCTTACTCAAGAAGTTCAGGGTCTGGCTCACAGTACCTTTTCTACCACATCCTCTTCCCTCACACTAGGGAACTTTAACATATGTGTTGATATTCCCTAAATATCCAATTCTCCCATTTCCTCAGTCTACTCAACTCTCATGGCCTAATCCTCTACACCATCACAACTGCACACAAGTAGAGTCAAATCTTTGACCGTGTTAATCACAGATAATCATTCCACTGTCCTGATGAACTCTGAAATCCCTTCTCTTTCTCTATGCCTTCTACTTGAATATATCTTCATCTTTATCATGACCCTCCAATACCTCTTTCCTCCATATAATTTTAGATAATCAACCCTTTTCTAAATTCACTTTCCTTTCTTCTCAATCTCAACTCTGGTTAATCAACTCTTCACTCTCCTCAGCTTTTGAAGCACTTGTTCTCCATTATATGGTTGCCCATACCCTGCTAAATCCTAACCCTAAATTACTCCCACCTCTTCCACTTCAAAAGAAGCTAGCAAAAGTAACAACTTGGTCCATAGCAAGTTTGCATTCTCTAATTTCAACTAAGCCCTTAATGCTACAAAGCAATCTTATCCTCTCTGCATAGAGGCTGTTACTAAGATTCTCTACTCTTTGAAAACTTCCCCTAACCCTAACAACTGAGGCTCCCTTTTATACTCTACTGGGTAAGGAGACCATTCATTATAAGCTCCTACCATCAACCCTTCTCTATGTCTTTTAAGCCCTTAATAATGGCCAAAAATCTTTCTTGCCCTCACCAAGCTTATAGCCATACAGAAAGGCAGCAGAATATAAAACTTGGGGTCATAAGACATGTGTATAAGCCTTGGTTCAGTCATATAAAATCAATGTGATGAGGAAAAAGTTAACTCCTTTGGACAATGAGTACAGTGGCAATGGTGCCAGACTTTTAATCAAAAACTCTGCACTCACATCAGCACTACCGATGACCAGTAGTGTAACCCTAGCAAGCAAGTTGCTTAACTTCTCTCAGCTTCCATTTTTTATCTATAAACTAAAAGTGATATTTCTTGCACTACCTAGCTCACAGAATAGTTGAGAAGAAAGCATTATCTAAGATTTAAAGTGCTATATGTGAGTTATTATTGCTGTCCCCAAATATTTCAACTTAAGAGGTTTATCTCATTGAGATTATTTTTGATTCTGTGTCATTAAAGAATCTAAGAATCATGAACTATTCCTTTCTATTACATAATGTTGAACTCAACAGAATAGATCCTGTAGCACTATACTATGGATGTCCACTATGGAGATCCCTACAGGTTCACGTCACTCCATTCATAAGTCTTTGGGGCCAATTATTCAACCATTTATGAATTAACTTAACTATGTTTGCACCTAGGCTACATCTCCATGTTTTGTCTACAAAAACTGTCAAATGCTTTGTTGAAATCTAGGTGCACTATGAACGTATGTACAGTGCCTGACACATATTGTAAGTACTTAATAAATGCTTGTTGACATCGCTCTGATGCAGTAATTTAGTAGCTGCCTCCCCACTAAATGCATTTATCTAAGACTGGATACTAATAATCCTGTTTTCAACAACACTTACTTGCATATTTCTTCAAAATTTAAAGATGAGATTTTTTTTTTATATACCACCCTATGAGGTAGTTAGTACAAGTATTACTCTCCCCATTTTATAACTGAAGTAACTGCCCAGAGAGTTTGTGACTTGGCTAAGGTCACATAGCTATTTAATGTCAAAACCTGGAGGGAATTACAACTTTTATTCTGAAACCAAGAGTTCTTCTTCATATTCTCTGAGCACAAGAAGCCTCTATTTTCAGGGACACAATTGAAACTGCAAGAGGAAATAAACATTGATCTTGCAAAAATTCTCCTTCCCCAAAGAAGAGTCTCCTGTGATCTTACAGCTTGCCTCTGTGATACAGACAGTATCATACATACAGTGATACAACAGTATCATAAGGTCAAAGACAGAGTTAGAAGGGAGTTTAGAGGTCACCTACCACAATCCTCTCATTTATACATGAGGAAACTGTGGCTCAAAAAAGTCATTTTCCTCAGATCATACAGGTAGTAATTATGCGTTCTCTGACTCCAAATCTAACATTCTTTTCACATACATACAAAGGATCCAGTGACCAAAAAAAAATAGATGAATATACTAACTATGCAAAGGTGAATATATACAGAACTTGGTATACAAAGGGGACACATTGAGATGCTTATTATTCTTTGGGAATTCCCAGTGTAATTATTTTGGGGGTTAAATGCATATGACATTAAGTAATAGATGAATGTAAATGTGCATCAGTCATACTGCTTTCTCTGCATAGTTATTTGGAGCTTCGGAATATTGTTGGTTTCTTTCAAAATTTTCTATTGATTTTCTACAATGACTTTATTTACACCTGAGGTATTCATAGGCTACAATTCAACCTACTCATTTGCTAGTTATCATTCATCTGCAACTTTTCAATAAAATTAGAGTTAACACATTCTAAGCATGGTCTAACTATAATGTAGAGAGACATGTTTAATGAAGTACATGCCAAGATAAAAAATTAAAAATATTAAATTTAATCATTTATGTTATTAAGAGCATTATGTTAATGCTAACAAAAGCAGATTTACTTAAGTCATTAGATTTTTTAAGATATCAATAATTTTTTATGGATTTTCTTTTTTAAAAAAAGGTCAATAATGCTAATGAAGGAAACAATGTAAATAGTTTGGGAATCCTAGTCTTAATTTTACTTAAAACATTCATGTGTATACACACACACACACACACACACACACACCATTTGAGATTGAGCATCTTGAATCATCCACCATTGGCTTTTGTCCAAGATTTAGATTCAAATTATGCCCTATTATAAACAAAGTATTATATTAAATCCAATATTTCCATTCTAAAATTAGGTGGGGCAGGGAGATAATTAGAAGAATACATGAATTCTGATCCTTTGCCATCCTTTTAAATAAGCATTAAAGCTTAAGAGTCTCATGTACATTTGCTAAAGAACAAGGACATAAAGTTATAAAGCAATCAGCAGCAATATTACCTAGAAACTAGAGCCCTTCCTTTTCTGTCAACACAATAATGTTTCATATTCTCAAGAAATGCTTTATAGAATAGAAACTACCAAGGAATTATAAGAAGGATATTGTTGGTGGATTATCAGTATAGATGAGCTGTGATGTTTTCTATGTGTCTTAAGCAGCAATACCTCTCCTTATACAGATGTGAGACCAGCAAAAAACAAATCATTTTCAGAAGGAAATAGATGACTAATTGCATCCTGAACTTTTATTGGTCCTTACTCTACTCTATTACAGAATTTTCTATGAATATTAGATTTAATACTTTACATATTCATGATATTCAAAAGTTTCTGAATTATAAAATAGTGTTATTGGTACAGGATACTTTTAAATTTATATTTCCAAATCTTTTCATAATTTTAGAAATGTAAATTTTTTAAATGTACTCATTTGCATTTTTATATCTACCATGCATATATGTGTATATATTTAGGTACTATTTATTTCCATTTAAAATAAATGAAATAACTTAGTTTTTTACCAGGTTAAAAAAAGAATAGGGAGAAGAAAATGAAAGAATACAAAGTGATTTTCAGGATAATTAAAATATGGTATTAAAATTTAAGATTCACTTTCCTTCCCAAATCTCGGGTTCAAAGACTAAACACCTTTGAATTACTGAAAAAAAGAGTTCAGGGGGCTAAGTTGCTGAAAATTTCACCTCAACTCCAATTTCATGTCTATGGTTTATAGAAAATTTCCATGGTAAAAAAAAGTTCTTTATCACATAAGACAGGGCTAAGAGAACAAGGGGACATATAGTATCCAAGTGCTGTGTTTTTGGTTTATATCTTTATTTACCTGAGTAATTTCTAATTTATGATCAAGTTCTCCCTAACATTTTCCTTTCCCTCTACTTCAGTGATGACATCTACTTTGGGGTATATTGTCATCTATTTGTCTTGACATTGCCTCTTCCCTTCTCCCCATCTGGAATAGCACCCTCCAAGTTGGACCACCACATACCACATACCACGCCTCTGCTCAGTTTGGGAATTCTACCGTGAGCCTAACTTGTTGGCATCATGTCATGTTTAACATGTTATACAACTATCTTGCCATATGCTATGGGAGTATTCTCACCCCGCTCTATTTCCTAGCTCTTGCTCAAACCAATACTACCATTATTTCTGGAAAGAGTAAGACAATAACTCCACTAACTCTTATACCTCAAACCAAAACTCCCTTCCTTGTCATCCCTCCTCTATGCATATTGTCCCCCCATTAGGATGCTAGTTCCTTGAGAGTGGGAATTGTCTTAGCATTTGGATCTCTAGGACCTAACATAACAGATGGCAAAGAGTAACATTTTATTAAATGCCATTTTATCCATGGACCATATTTTCTATGCCACTTCTTTCACAGAATTTATCTTTACCAATGGACCAGACCACCTGAAATTTTGATTGTTCAGAGTTCCTACAGGTATATGATTTGTGAACATATAGCATCACCAGAAGGCTGGGCTTTGTTGGCTTAAGAAATATTGGAATTATTAAAAGTACTACTTAATAAGAGACATGCAAATTGAAACAACCCTAAGGTTTTACTTCCTATCCAACAGATGAGCAAAGATGACAAAAGGTGGGAATACTCAATGTTGGAGGGGTTGTGGAAGGTAGTCACACAAGTACACTGCTGGTGGAACTAAGAAGCAGTACAATCATTTTGGAAAGCAATTGGAATTATGCAAATGAAGTGACTAGAATGATTACCTTGTGATCCAAAGATTTACTAGTAGGCCTATCCAACAAAGATGTTATTGATAAGAACAAAGTCCCCACATATACCAAAATGTTTATAGTAGCATTTTTAGCAACAGTCATGAATCTAAAAAAAAAAGAAGATGCCCATCATTAGGGAAATGGCTTAAACTGTGGTAGCTAAGCATAAAAGAATATTACTGTGCTATAAGAAAGAATGAATATGATGAATACAGAGAAGCATGAAAAAATCTGCATGATCTGATACAGAATAAAGCAGAGGCAAGAAACAACATACATGATGACCACAACAATGTAAAGAATAGCCAAAAATGATCAAAAGTGAATGTTGCAAAATTGCAAAAACAAAAAACAAAAATAAGCATGACCCCAAAGAAGAGAAATGAAAAGACATCCCTATTCTACTTCTTATCAGATTGGAGAAGCCCATGGATATATCGGACATATGTGAACACATTTTTGAATGTTTTCAATGTATTGATGTAATGGCAAGCAAAAAAGAACTTAGTGCCTTGTTTCAACTATTTAATTATTTAACACCTTGTTTCACTTCAAATGTCTTTGAGCCTTGCCCTGATTATATCAAGTCCTTGTTAAGAAACAGAACTTGTGAATCTCACAGTGGAAGGAACTTGCTGATACAACAGGAAGGGGTAGACCAAGGAGGAGCTAATGACCATATATAAGGAGAAGCCCAAGCTTTGAGAGAGCAGAACTGAGAAGATAACTCTTGTGGTAGCAGAGTTGAGAAGGAGAAAACTTGTGGTATCCCGGCACTCTGTTTGTCTATTTGGTCTGTGTTGATTTTTGTTTGTAATACTTTGTACAGAAGCCCTGGGACCTTACTGGAAGCCCTGAAAGAAGATTTTCTGGTTGTCTGTTTACAGAAGTCCTGGAGGAGAGTTTTGGAAGTCCTGGGACTTTACTGATGATTTGTGTTGACCTCTCAGACCTTGTTTGTGAATCTGTGTTGATTTCTATGCTGATGATTTGTGTTGACTTCTCAGACCTTGTTGGTGGGTCTCTGTTGATTTCACAGGCAGATAGCGAATTGATGATGGTTCCAGCAATGTGTATGAATGTTGATTTGGCTCTGTTAAGCTTTGTCATCGCAGAAACAGAAACTGTGAAGGACTTGAGGTGGACTGGACACTGTGAGCTTCAATATGGAATGAGAATTTGATGAGGAACCAGACAAGGAGCTGGATGAGGACCTGAGAGCTGCCTACCTTCGAATCCAGGTGACAGATGTGTAAATGAAGGCAATCCTAGCAAAAGCTCGGACCATGGAAAAGGAATCATGGAATCTGAGAGCAAGCCCAAGTCAAGATGAAAAGACCTCTCCTTGGGTACTTAATTCTGACTGAGAAGATCATGATTTACTGTGTCCCAGGGGTGGGAAAACTCTGCACTCTGTACCTTATACCTCTTAAGGATGATTGAGTTAGGGATGATTGGAAACTGATCTCCAATCAAGGAGAAAGGAGACTTTTTTCCTGAGAGATTAAGACAATGTGACCTAGGGGTAGAGAACTTTGACCTTTGTACTGTGTGTCCCTTAAGGAGGCTTGCTCCTTAAGGATGACTGAGTTAAGGACTTACTGAATGATTGTACTTTGTGTCTCTTAAGGAGGCTTGCTCCTTAAGGATGAATGAGTTAAGGACTTACTGAATGATATCTTTTGCTTAAAACTATGTGCCCACTTTGGTGAAAACTATGTGGACACTTTAGTGATATGTTATTATGTTATAGCATTGTGAATGTTACACTTTGATGTCTGTGAATATTTTGCTTTAATTTACTGCTGAATAAATAGAGTTCATTATACTATGTGATCAGAACCTTAAAGCTGTTCACAGCAGCAGTCATCTGGAAAGTTGCTCATGCTTGGCTTTATAATTAATCAGTTCCACTAACTTTTTCTTTTAAAATGTTATGCTATTTAGGATAGTGCCCTGGAAGGGGTAGGAGGAGGACATTAGGAGAAATTCTGACAATATAATCAACAAAAAATTTCAATAAAGACTTAAGATGAATCAAAAATAACCAACATAGGAAAGATGTTAACTTATAGGAGAATAAGGAAAAATCCTCAAAGGAGACTGCAGAATCAAAGATGATACCTTGTTTTCTAGCCTGAGTGATTGGGAGGAGGGCGGTACCCTCACTAGTAATAGAGGTATTCGGTTTTGGAAAATCAATAATGATATTTGTAAAAAAAAAAAAAAAAACAACACCTAGAAAACCTCACAAAATCCTTTTTCTGAAGGGTTATTTAAACATTCCTCAGGACAAAGTTGAACATCTTTGGAAAACACATCTCCCTATCTTTATGCCCTTCAGCCAAAGTGTGTGTGTGTGTGTGTGTGTGTGTGTGTGTGCACGCGCGCGCACGTGTGTATGTGGAAGAGACAGCAGCCTGCATAATCCACTTGTAACCACAGATTGTTAAAAGATATCTAGGTAGGTTCTAAGAATCATAGGTGGATCCACCTATAAATAAATTGAAAAATTTATTGGAAGATATGACAAGAATCAAGCAGGAACAGAAGTGGCAAGTATGGGTTACTAATTGAACAATTGAAAGGAATAGCCACATTGATGAGTTTATCATCAATTGATTAACATAGGTCTCAGTTTCCATAAAATAGGTTCAATTAAACTAAATAGCCTTTGAGAACCCTTTTTATTCCAAATCTACGGTCATTTAAATTTTAAATGATTATTTTAGGTGCTAACTATAGTTCTATTTATTCATACTATTGAATATTTATAAATATGACAAATTCTTAAACTATTTATTTCAACATGAAAATGTTGTATTATCAGGATATACTAATCAAATAATACATTATTTTTTTCTGTTCAATAATTATGGTCAACTCATAATCATATTATCTGTTCTCCCTAAGCCAACTTTGGAACACTTCCTTTATGAGCACTTATAGAAGAGACTTCTCTTTTCCATATTATTTCCCAGAATTAATATTAATTTTGACTCTAGATGAATTGTTGAATCTTTCTTATTAGTGTACACATGAGGACTACCTTGAACATTTTTTCCAAAATATAAGAACAAGGGTAACTGTACTTTTTGGATTTCCCTACAAAAATCCATCAAACAATCTGAAGCAAGTAATAGTATAGTTAGGTGGGGATTTGGCAACTAAATGACAAGTTTTGATTTGGATATGTTAAATCTGAAGTTTCCAGTAGGACATTCAAGTGGAGATATTCAGAAGGCAGCTGGGAAGAAGGTCTTTGTATTCTGGTGATAGGTTTAATATAGAAGTATAAATCCAGGAGTCATCTTCACAAAGATCATTGAAGTCATAAACTTGTGTCAGAAAGTCACACAGAGAGAAAGAGAAGTAGTGAGATGAAGAATTAGACATAAAGAGGAAGAACTTTGGGGGATACTCATACTTAAGAGATTGGAAGATGAGCAGCAAAATAGAGAAAGAATAGCCAATGTGGTAGGAAAATCATCAAAATGCATTGTCATAGAAATCAAAGAACAAGAACATATCCAGAAGGACACTTCCAGTGGCAAGTACTACAGGGATGTCAAGGAGAATCAGGGAAGAAAAGAGGTCACTGGATTTAGCAGTAAGAGGTAATAGTGACCTTGAAAGTATTTCAGTAAAATGCTGAACATGGAAATTCGATTGCAAAAGATTGAAGAGTCAGTAATATATATGCAACAAAGGAAGTATAAACAATTCTTTCTAGGATTCAGTTAATAAAGACTGGGAGAGAAAACATTGAAGGTAGTTTGAAGTACTGGAAAGATCGAGAGAAAGTTGTTTTATGATCCGGAGAATGAGAGCATATGTTTAAGCTGAAGAGGAGCACGTAAAAAGGGAGAATTGGTCTTTTACAGGATCAGAGAAAGGATTGAAAGAATGAAGCCATGGAGAAGATGAGGGAGAATGGGGTAGATAGAGAATATTGTCACTTCAGTAAGCGAGTGTGTCACCTCATCTTCAGAAAGAGGAGAGAGGATGGGTTAAGAAGAGCTGGCAAATGCAGTTAAAGAAATTAACAGTAGATGGTTTCCATTTTTTCAATTAAACAAGAGTCAAGGTCACTTACTAAGGAAGAAAAGAAGCACAATTAGAGACTTGAAGAAAGAAAAGTTTTGGAACATTTGTGAACAATGTGATAAAGAGTCCAAAAGAGGTGGATAAAAGGACGAACATGCAACAGCGAGGGGCCAATTGAAGTTAGCATAAATTTGTAGGGTACCTAATCAGAATCATTTTGTGATTTATTCCATCTGTATTTGAAAGCTTAAGAGTAGAAGCATTTTTAAAGCAACTACTGTGTACAGGGCACTAGGGAGAAAATGAGAAAAAAAATCCTGTCCTCAAGCAATTTACATCCTACCAAAGGAGTCATTGGCTATGACCCAGTCAACCCAATGCCCCCAATCATTATCCCTTTAAGGACTCACCATCCATGACTTTAAGTGAAAAACCCAATGGAATCAGCAACTCTACCCAGGCCTTTTCAGGAGTCAAACCCCACAAAATCAATGGCCTGCAACAGAGAGCCCCTTACAGGTTTCATCAATTACAACTCAGCACCATTTTTGGCTGTATTTGAGTGCTCCTAAGATCTGTTGGGCATAATCTTAGGAGTCTGAATGCCTTCTATGGATCTTCTGGTCACTTAGGGTCCCTCCCAGCCATACCTTGGGGGAAGGAGGGAAGGGAAACATTCCCCAAGACTCTTATAGTCACAGCCCGTGGACCTCCTGATCTTAATGGTAGAAAGAAATCAGGGAAAGGGTAGAGATTTCAAGTGGGAGGTGGATGTAGACAGAGCAGGAGGCAAGACCTCTGAAGACACATGAGAATAGTGAGTAGAAGGAAGGGCATCAAGAGAAATATAGCACCTAACAGGAAGTTTTGGAAGATAATGAAATAAACTTCTATTTTTGTTTTTGTTATTTTTTTCCAGATTTGTCCAGGGCTGACCTTACTTGCCTAGTCTATTCTTTTCCCAGCGGGAACTGTCTATGTGTTGTCTTCTGATCATACTGACTAGGTGGTAGGGGAAAAAAGGTTTGAGGAATGTTCTAGATTCTTTTTTTTCTTTTATTTTTTTAAACTTTTAATTATTTTAGTTTACATCATTCATTTCCACAAGATTTTGAGTTACAAATTTTCTCCCCATCTTTCCCCTACCCACCACCCCAAAACAGCCATCCCATTGTATAACCCCTCCCCCAATCTATTCTCTCCTATGTCCTCCCCAATCACCCCTCTGATTTTCCGGTAGGGCAGGATGGATCTCCCTACCACAGTGCCTGTGTATCTTAAGTTCCAGTTGGATGTAGTTAATAATAATTATTATTATTATTTTATAATATTTTTAACATTTGATTATAGAACTTTAAATTCTAGATTCTTTCTCTTCCTCCCTTGTCACCCACCCCCACTGGAAGGACAAGCACTCAAATACAGGCTGAACATGTGTAATTACACAGAACTTCTCCACAGTGGGCATATTGTGAGAGACTAATTACACGTCCCCTCTTCCTTTCCCACCCTTCTTCCTTTCCCACCCCTCCCCATTCCACTCTCTACCCTGTCCCTGTCCCTCTACCGAAG
>JAQQSV010000866.1:44678-89453 GCA_028646515.1 Pseudochirops corinnae | reverse complement strand
CCCTGGATCCCCTTCCAAGGTCCCAGCTCCCTCCTGAATCTGCCAAACAGTCACCAGGATTCAGATGCAGACAGCTCCAAGGTCCTTGTCCAATCCTCAGAAGTAGACACCTCCCAGGTCCTTCTCCAGTCCTCAGGGCAGTCCCTGGCACACACTGAAGTTCACAGGGTCCAGCACATCTCAAACTCTTCACCACTTCTCTTGCCTGGAACTCAAGGATCAGCCAGGCCATGAACAAACAAAGTCTTATCCTGGTCATGCTTCTTCAGACAAGCCCTCTCAGCCTTCCAGGCAAGCCCAAGCAAGCCCTCTCAGCCTTCTAGGCAAGCCCAGGCAAGCCCTCTCAGTTTTCCAGGCAGCCTTCCAGGCGGGCCCTCTCAGCCTTCCAGGCGGGCCCTCTCAGCCTTGCAGGCAAGCCCTCTCAGCCTTCCAGGTGGCCCTCGCCAGATTCTGGTCTCAGGAAAACTCCTTCTCAGTTCTCAGTCTGTTCTCAGCTTCCAGATGCTGGGAGAGAAACTCTTTCTCTCTCTCTGTCCCTTCAGCAGGAGCAGCATTCAAATTCTGTCTCTCAGATGCTCTCTGCCTCAGTTGGCTTCAGTCTCCAGGATTCTTCCTTCAAGGGGAGCAAAATTCCAATTCTGTCTGTCTGTCTCTGGAATTCTTGCTTATGTACATACCTCAGCCAATCCCCTTCTTCCACGACAACAGGGGAGTTCATGCCTTCTCAAGAGTGGGACAGAGTTTGCACCTTCCACACTTAGCACTTAGTACTAAACTAATTACTATTATAGAAATTACTAAACTAATTACTATTACAGAAATGAAAATGTAGATGACAAGGGAGAAATAGAAAGATAAATGTGTTAAATCAATTGGAACATGCAATCCAAGACATTAAAACTGTTCAAGTGGGAGACCTCAACTTTCCCCTCTAAGAGATATATAAATCTAATCATAAAATTAATAAAAAAAGAAGTTAAGGAAATAAATAGAATTTTAGAAAGGTTAGATATGATAGACCTCTGGAGAAAATTGAATGGGAATAGAAAGGAGTACACTTTTTTTTTTCTGAGCTGTACGTAATCCCTTCACAAATTAACAATTTAGTAGATCATAATAACCTCCCAACCAAATGCAGAAAAACAGACATATTAAATGCACCCTTTTAAGACCATAATGCAATAAAAATTTCTTTCAATAAAGAGTTATAGAAACATAAATTAAAAACTAATTGAACACTAAATAATCTAATCCTAAATAATCAGTGAGTCAAAGATCAAATCATAGAAACAATCAATAATTTCATTAAAGTGAGTGAGAAAAATGGGACAACTTACCACATTTTTTGGAATTTATCCTAAGGAGTAGTTATGAGAAATTTTATTTCTCTAAAGGTGTCCATCAATAAAAATGGGAAAAGGAGCAGATAAATGAGTTAGACAAACAACTAAAAAAACTCAAAAAATACAAATTAAAATACTCAATTAAACATCAAAATGGAAATCCTGAAAATCCAAAGAAAGATTAATAAAATGTAAAATAGAGGACCCACTGAAAAGATAAATAACACTAGGAGAGATTTTATGGAAGATCATATTTAGGGGTCTTTTGCTGGGTTCCATGAACTTCTTTCTAATTACATCAATAACTCTATTTCAATATAATTGCTTTCATTTGTAATTCTATATATTTTAATTCTTTTAAAATATTATTGGGCAAAGAGGTCCAAAGTATTCATCAAACTGCCAGAGGAGTCCATGACATACAAAAAGTTAAGAACCACTGGAGTATACAATGAGAAACTATTTAAATTGTAATAAAGCAAGAAACACGTGTCATCCTAGAACTCTTAGCTTTTAGAAATTTATAAGTAAGACAGGCAAATAAACAGAAGGTGGTTCTATTCTATTTTTACTCTTAGGAGAGAGAGGAATTTGATTGATATGCTAGAAAGGAAAGGAGAAGGAAGGGTAAATAATTTACTGTTATAAACAGTATGTATGCACAAGATGAACCTGGGGGAGCGAGTGAGGGTTCATTCTACAAACATCACTTTCATTTGAAATGGATACAAAAAGTTGGAACATAGTCCCCTTGCCCAACCTGCACCTATCATGCCCATTACAACCACACATGCAAAGACCTTACTATAGAAATACATTAATCTCAACAGGGATTGAGGAACAGACGGGAAGAAGTAAAACAAAAACAAACCAAAAAAAAAAAAGAAAGAAAAAAAGCATGGGTTTTAAGAGGGATGGAAGACTACTAGAAGGAATGGTTATAAGCAAAACAATCTCCTTCAACAAAGAGAGGAGTATGAAGTAGAAAGAAAGGAAGAAGGAAGAAAGGAAGGAAGAATAAAAAGTAATGAGGAGACTGACAAAGGACTGACAAGAGACTGACAAGACTGACAAGAGATTGACAAAATTTATAAACATTTAGTTTAATTTTATAAAAAGAACAGTAAAAAAAAAATAATTACCAAAGAAGCAAAAAAATTCACATTTAAAGTTGAAATAAAGGGACCTATCAGAAATTACACTGCTCACATACATGAAAACAAAACAGATAAATTAGATTAAATGGATGGATATTTAGACAAAACACAAATAGCCAGATTAACCAAAGAACTAGAATATTTAAACTAACCAATATTAGAAAGAAAAATCTAATGATAAAATTAACTTTGAAGAACAGAAGACAATTCTCAAGGCTACATGGATTTACAAATGAATTTTATCACTGATTACAATATTATAAAATGACAAAATAGGAAAAGAAGGAAGCTGTTTGACCATAAATGTCTGTTATAAGAACATAAACAAATTTAAACTTACTGAAGGGCTAGCAGGGAAAGGTGAAATGGGCATAGGATATCGACAAAAGAAAGAAGAGTCACTGAAACTTCTTTTAAAGGGTACACAGAAGAGAACAGAATCACAGACAGTTTGAAAGTTATGTGTTGAACTGAGTATATATTTAAAATAAAAACAAACTAAATATGATAGAGACCCACAGTCTCATGTCAAAATCATCTTCTCTTATGCTCTTTATTTGTAAATGTTGATTTTATTTGCTGTAACATTAAGATTAAAAAAAAACTAATTAAACAGGAAAATTACAAGGAAGATCTAATAGTGTAATTTTGTTGGTTAGTAGGATATACTGAGGTACATACTACATGAAAAGGATCAAAAGATAGTTATAGAATCAAACAATAGAATGGTTCCAAATTGTGAAGAACCTTGAAATAAATGCAAAATACAAACAAACAAATAAACAAAAACCCAAGAATAAAAAAAATGAGCAAGAAGTTTGAATCTCTTTCCTCTGTGCTATACCACTGTTCATCCTATTTCCAAACGTGACTCCTGGATTACTCCCATTATTCAACTTCCCCTCTCCTATTCATGTTAGTGAACAGGGTTGGTGAAAAAATGATTTAGGTGTTCTGACTGGGTTTTCTATAAAATTGTGTTATATAATCTCATTTTTACCTGACTGTTGTGAGACAATACTTTTATTGCTGTTGATTCTTTTCATATTGGACTTTCTTGAGTCGTGATCTGTTCTAAAACTTTTTTTTTTCAGTTTCCTCCATTCTTTTCAGCAGAGTCCTTCACTTCATTTATCTATTTATTTTTTTACCTAGAAAAATATTGTCTTCTTTTCAATGCAGCTCTGCTGGATAGGAATGTGATAATCACCTTAATGCTGTCTTATTTTCTCTTCTCTTGTTCCAGTCTCAGTGGAAGAAGTCCTTCTTCACCACCCTATGTGTGTTCTTGATGCTGTCACTCCATCTTCTTTCAAAGGTTGCCAATTTCCTCACCCTTTGGGAGCTTTCACAGTGGAGGAAGGAGGGATGGAGGCATGTTGGGAAAAAAGAGTAGGTATGGTTGTGTAGGAGACAAATACCACAATTGACTATCTTCTTATCGTCTGATTAAACATGAATTGGTGTCAAGCCTGAGTTCCAATTTTGGGCATCAATTGGATAGAGTGATGTATCTAGTCCACGAGATCCATTTATTTGCTTTTTACTCTTAAGAATGGCATTTATAAAACTTAAAGAAAATCTAAATAAGCATATTATTACATTTTAATTTTAAAAAGTATTTCATAAATAATCTATCATAATTGTATGCATTAATATTATTTTAATTTGTTAGGTAAGTAATTTTATAAGATACTACTACTGTATAGTATGACATAATTTAAAAAATCTCTGTGCTAGTCAGAAGACCTAGTTTTGAATCCTAGCTCTTCTACAAATGATCTTTGTGACACTCATTAAGATTCTGCTCCTTTTAAGAGTTCAATTCATAAAAAAAAAATTATTAGATGATCTATAAAGTCCCTTCTAATTCCAAACTCTACAAAGCCAGTGACAAATAGCTTAATAAGAGATAAGTTAAATATATCTTCATTTGCATATATTAAGATGGAAAATGGGCTTGGGCTAGGTTCCTAGATCCTTAAATTTCAGGTTATTAAGTGCTGATTAGAACTCTGGTTAATGTGAAGCTAGAAACAAGAGAATACTAGAAATTTCCAGAAGTCAAATTTTTCTAACCTTGGTAGAATGCACTGTGGAATTTACTCTACTGAGGCATCTAGGACACAAACAGTTAAACTGGCTGTTGACTTCTGGTTTAGAAAAAAATACAGGACCAATTTGAGTTGAAGGTCAGTACCAGAATGGGGAGAGATTAGAGGAAGGGGCAATGCTAGAATAAGCAAGGGGTTCAAATGGAGTTTAGTGGAACCAAGACTCTTTTCCAAAGTTGACAGGTTAAAAGGTCATTAGGTGTTTAAGAGTTTGTCTGTTTGCCCCTGAACTAGGAACAAGGAATGGAAGTTCAGAGGGGTTCATTAAGGAATGTTAGGAAAACTTCACAACAAAGAGTGGTATTTCAAAATTGGATGACCTGCCTATAGGCAGAGGTAGGGAGGTAGATCCCCCCCCACCCATTTACTTTTGGTTTTCAAGGA
Organism: Pseudochirops corinnae; assembly: GCA_028646515.1. NCBI lineage: Eukaryota > Metazoa > Chordata > Mammalia > Diprotodontia > Pseudocheiridae > Pseudochirops > Pseudochirops corinnae. Next base: position 84,455 of record JAQQSV010000866.1, on the reverse strand, counting down.
AAGGCTAGATGGATGACCACTTGTTGGGTATGTTGTAGTGGGTTTAAGACTCCTAATCTTTACTGTGTTTATCTCTGGGGTTACCTTTCACCTACTCTCTCTATACATTAAATTCACCTAGTTATATACATGTTGCTTTTCCTATTGGAATATAAGCTTCTTGAAAACAAGGACTGTTTTTGTCTGTTCTTTTTATTCTTTGCCCTTCCCATAGTGACTGATACTAGTAAGTAATAAATACTTACTGGCTGAATGATGAATTGACTTTACTTTATCCTCTGATCTTTCTTTCCTTTTTCTTTTTTTAGATATAACACTGGTTAGAAGTAAATGGATGTTGGGCCAGAGACTTGAAGTTAAGATAAAGCCTCCCCATTGATTTATTTTGAGACCTAGAATAAAACACATACACCAATTATTCTTTCCTCTTTTTACACAATAGGATTCTTAAATATAAACTTAAGTACAAACTTTGAAGTACTCTACTTTGAAGAGATATCGAAAAGGTAGAACTATACATCACTCTTGGTCCTTTCCTCTCTGTAATACAAATGAGTTGTTCATTACTGTAGTGGAAATATTTGAATAAAAGGATGAATGTTAATAAGAATTTGGTGAAGAGAAAGGATTGTGTTCCATTGTCATTGTCTTATTCAAAAGACTAATATGAAGGATAACATCAGCTTTATATATGGAAAAAGTTTATATTTGGGAGGTGGAGCCAAGATGGTGGCATAGAAACAGAATTTCCATGTGGCTCTGGCTTCCATGTCCTCCAATAAATGTAAAAAATGAGTATAAACAAACTTTAGAGCTACAGAGCCCACAAAGTGACAGCGAGAAACAAATCTCCTGTTGAAGGAAGTCCGACAGGCCATCAGGAAGGGTCCATCACAGCACGCTAGGATCTGAGAGCAGTCCCAACTGAGGCACGGTTTTAGCCCCAGGGTGGCCCTGATCAGCCATATCTAGAGCAGACTTCACAAGAGTAAATCACCAGCAGCTATAGTGGTTTCCAGACTTCTCAATCCAAAAATGTCAAAGACAAAGTAAAAGGTCAGTGTGGAAATTTGTTCATGTAGGGGGAGCACTGTCCAGCTGTTATTCTCAGACAAGGAAGCAGAGAAGGCATGGTGGCTGCAGCCACTGCCACATGGCTGCTTCTGGAGATAATGGCCTTCAGTTTGTAGGGGGATGAAGTGACCATTAAGAGAGTAAACACTCTTGCTTTGACCTGCTTGGATCCAGATCACTGGCATGGGTGGTGGTCCCGGAGTGTGTGACCAGTGAGCCAGAACATGTGAGGGCTGTAGAGAGAGCATCCATCTAATAGCTCCAGCAGCTGCAAAAACCACAATGATTTGGGACATAGCTCTGTTCACTCTGGAGGAAGAGTCCTACAGTAGCAAAGAGCTCAAAAGTCAAGTAATTGCCTGCCAATATAAGGAAGCAAAGGAAGCACAAACGTATGATAGAATCCTTTTTAAGGGGTAAAAAGGATCAAGCCATGGAGTAGGAGAAAGACAATAAAGTCAGAACTCCTGCATCAAAAGCCTCCAAGAAAAATGTGAACTGATTACAGGCCATGGAGGAGCTCAAGAAGGATTTGGAGAATCAAGTAAGAGAAATGGAGGAAAAATTGAAAAGAGAAATGAGAATGATGCAAGAAAATCATGAAAAGAGAGTCAGTAGCCTGCTAAAGGAGACCCAAAAATACACTTAAGAAAATAACACCTTAAAAAATAGACTAACTCACATGGCAAAAGAGGCCCAAAAAGCCAATTAGGAGAAGAATGCCTTAAAAACTCTAATTTGCCAGATGGAAAAGGAATTTCAAAAATTCACTGAAGAGAATAACTCCTTCAAAATAAGATTGGAGCAATTCGAAGCTAATAACTTTATGAGAAATTAAGATACTATAAAACAGATCCAAATAAATTAAAAAAAAAACACAAGGCAATATGAAATACCTCACTAGAAAAAACACTCACCTGGAAAATAGCTCCAGGAGAGATAATTTAAAAATTATCGGACTACCTGAAAGCCATGATAATAAAAATAGTCTAGACACCATCTTTCAAGAAATTATCAAACAAAATTGCCCTGATATTCTAGAACCAGAAGGCAAAATAAAATTGAAATAATTCACTAATCACCTCTTGAAAAAGATCCAAAAAGAAAACTCCTAGGAATATTATAGCCAAATTCCAGAGTTCCCAAGTCAAGGAGAAAACTCTGCAAGCAGTTAGGAATAAACAATTTGAGTATTGTAGAAACACAATCAGGATAACACAAGACCTAGCAGCTTCTACATTAAGGGATTGAAGGGCTTGGGATATGATATTCCAGAAGTCAAAGGGGCTAGGACTAAAATCAAGAATCACCTACCTAGCAAAATGGAATATAATGCTACATGAAAAAAATATGGTCATTCAATGAAACAGAGGACTTTCAAGCATTCTTGATTAAAAAACCTGAGCTAAACAGAAAATTTGACTTTTGAATACAAGAAGCAAGAGAAGCATGAGAAGGTAAACAGGAAAAAGACATCATAAGAAACTTATTAAAATTAAGCTATTTACATTCCTACATGGAAAAAACAATGATTTTAAGTCGTAAGACTTTTCTCAGTATGAGGATAGCTGGAGGGTTTTATATATATATATATATATATATATTTATATATATATATGTATGTGTGTGTGCATGTAATATATATGTATACATATATGTATGTATACACATATATATGTATATATGTGTATGCATATGTATGTATACATCCATATATGTATGTATAGGAGTGTGTATGTGGATATAAATATATATGTTAGTGTGGGCATTTGTATGTTCATGTATGTATAGACAGAGTGCACAAGATGAGTTGAAAATGAAAGGATGATATCTAAAAAATAAAATACAGAGGTGAGAGAGGTATTTATTGGCAGAAGAACAAAGGGAGAGATAGATTAGGGTAAATTATTTCATATAAAAAAGGCAAGGGAAAACTTACAATGGAGGGGAAGAGCAGGAAGGTGAAAGGAATGGGACAACCCAATTCTCATTGAATTTGGCCTAAGGAGGGAATAACGTACACACTCAATTGGGTACCTTTCCCTACAGGAAAACAAGGAGGTTGGGCATAAGAAGGGGGAGGATAGAAGGGAGGGCAGATTGGGGGAGAGGTTAGTTAGAAGCAAACATTTTTGAAAAGGGATAGAGTGAAAGGAGAAAATAGAATAAGTGGGGGGCAGGATAGGATGGCGGGTAATATATTTAGTCTTCCACAATAAAACTCCTATGTAAATGACTTGGGTGCCTACACATGTACAATCTATATTAAATTGCTTATCTTCCCAGTGGGAGTGGGTGAGGAGGGAAGAAGGGGAAAAAATTTTTAAAAACAAATGTTTAAGAAATTGTTTTTTTACATGCAACTGGGAAATAAGATATATAGGTACTGGGGTATAGAAACTCATCTTGCCATACTGAAAAGTTGAGGGGGGTAAAGGGGGAGGATATAAGAGACAACAGATTGGGGGAATGGGTATTCAGTAGGCTTGCAATTTTTCGTGGTGATAGAGAAAAGACAGGGAGAGAGAAAAAACTGTAACTCAAAATCTTGTGGAAATGAATGTTGAAAACTAAAAATAAATAATTTTTTTGAAAAAATAAAAAAGAAAAATGTATATTTGAGGGGTATAAGTAACGTCTCTAAATATGGTCAAATGATTGAGGTATAATCATGATAGAGAAAGGGTAATGGATTAGAGGTAGCTCAAGAGTGAAGAGACCACTTAGGGTAGGATAAATCAATCAAAATGGTTAACCAAAACCTAACTTAAAATAAAAAAAGATGTGACAGACAAAACACTTATACCCAAAATACTTTGTTATTGACATATAAGATTGAGTCAGGTATCTTAACTAGATAAAAAATTATGTCTATAACTGAAATGTATAAAAAGTTCAAGAGACAATTTCTGGGTAATTAATCATTTTATTAATTATGTCTAAGGGCTAAGTACCTGTTTATTTGACATAATAAAAAAGGGGTCTTCAAATTTAAATTAAATACAATTATATTCACAGATGATCATGTTACAATAATGCTATTCCTTTGTACACAGTGAATTTCACTTTGAATCAGTCCATGCAAGTCTTTCCAGTTTTTCTGAGAGTATCCTGCTCACTATTTCTTATAAGTACAATAGTATTCCATTATATGCACATACCATAGTTTGTTCAGCCATTCCCCAATTGATGGGGATCCTATCAATTTCTAAGTCTTTGCCCTGAGAAATGAGGAGTTATGAATATTTTTGTATGCATAGGTAACTTTGCTTTTTAAAAATCTCTTTTAGGATACAGATGTAGTAATGCCATTGCTAAGTCAAAGGGTTTGTATATTTTTATAGTCCTTTGAGCATAGCTCAAAATTACTCTATAGACAGCTTGAATCAGTTTACAACTCTACCAATGGTGCATTAATATCTCATTTTTCCCATATCCTCCCCAACATTTGTCATTTATCTTTTTTTTTCCTTTTAGCCAATCTAATAGGTATGAGGTAAGAATTATTTCATTTTTCATTTCTCCAATCAAAAATAAGTTAGAGTTTTTCATATGGCTGTAGATTGTTTTGATTACTTCACCTGAAAATTCATCATATCTTATGATCAGTTAAAATTGGGGAATGGCTCTTTTTTTCTATACATTTGAATCAGCTCTCTATATATTTGAAAAATGAAGCATTTATCATAGAAACTTGCTTCAAATTTTACTTTCACAGCTACTATTGTTAATTGTATTTCCCTCCATCCTACCATGCCCCACATTTATTCTATTCTTTCTCTCCTTTCACCCTCACCCTCTTCAAAAGTGTTTTTCTTCTGACTGCCTCCTCCCTCAATCTGTCCTTCTTTCTATCACCCCCCCTCCTTGTCTTATCTCCTTCCTCTTCCACTTTCCTGTAGGGTAAAATGTATTTCAATACCCAGTTGAGTGCATATGTTATTCCCTCTCTGAGCAAATTTTAATGACAATAAGTTTCAACCAATCTCAATCACCTCCCCCCTCTTTTCCTTCCTCCCTCCTCTTTCCTCTGTTATGTGAGATAATTTACTGCATTCTACCTATCTTTTTCTCTTTCTACCAGGGTATTCTTATCTTATGTAATTTTAGTTACCTTTCTTCTCCTAATTCATTTTTTTTAGAGATCATCCTTTCATATTCAACTCACACCTGCACTCTCTGTGTACATAACACTCCTTTAAACTACCCTAATAATGAGGAAGGTCTTATGAGTTACAAATATTATCTTCCCATATAGGAATGTAAATAGTTTAGCCTTATTAATTCCCTCATGATTTCCCTTTCCTGTTAACCTTTTTTTAATGATTCTCTTGATTCTTGTATTTAAAAGTCAAAATGTCTCTTCCACTCTGGTCTTTTCATGAAGAATGCCCTATTTCATTGAATATCCATTTTTACCCTGAAGGATTATACTCAGTTTTGCTGGGTAGGTGATTCTTGGTTTTAATCCTAGCCCCTTTGCCCTCCAGAATATCCTATTTCAAGTCCCCCTAATCTTTTAATGTAGAAGTTGCTAAATCTTGTGTTATCCTGACTGTGTTTCCATCATACTTGAATTGTTTCTTTCTGGATGCTTGCAATATTTTCTTCTTTACCTGGGAGCTCTAGAATTTAGCTATAATATTCCTGGGAGTTTTCCTTTTGGGACCTCTTTCAGGAGGTGATTGGTGAATTCTTTGAATTTCTATTTTACCCTTTAGTTCTAGAATATCATGGCAGCTTTGCTTGATAATTTCTTGAAAGATGTGCAGGCTCTTTTTTTGATCATGACTTTCAGGTAGTCCAATGATTTTGAACTTATCCCTCCTCAATCTATTTTCTAGGTCAGTGTTTCCCCTCCTCCTCAATGGCATATTTCTCATTGTCTTTCAATTTCGATTCTTTTGGTTCTGCTTTATTGTCTCTTGGTTTCTCATAAAGTCATTAGTTTCTACTTGCTCTACTCTAATTTTTAATGAATTATTTTCTTCAGTGAGCATTTGCACCTCCTTTTCTGTTTGACTAATTATGTTCTTAAAGACATCCTTCTCCTCATTGGGTTTTTGGACCTCCTTTGCCATTTGGATTAGTCTATTTTTTAAGGTGTCATTTCCCTCAGCATTTTTGGTGTCACCTTTACCAAGCTATTGACACATTTTTTTTCAAGATTTTCTTGCTCTTTTCTCTTCTTATTTTTTTCTCTACCCCTCTTACTTGATTTTCAAAATCCTTTTTGAGCTCTTCCACAGCCTGAAACCAATCCATATTTTTCTTGGAGGCTTTGGATATAAGAGCTTTGACCTTGTTGTTTTCCAAATGTGTGTTTTGGTCTTCCTTATCACCATAGTAACTATCTATAGTCAGAGGTTTTTTTTTCCTGTTGTTTGTTCATTTCCCCAGCCAAGTACTTGATTTTTAACTGTTTGTTAAAGTAGAGCACTGTTTTCAGGGTGCAGGGTGCATTGTACCAAATTTCAGGGGTTTTGTGCAGTTGTTTTTAGAGATACTTCTAGGCACCTGTAAGTTTTCCATTATTCCAAGTTATTATGATTTAAGGAGAGGTGTTTACTACTCTTCTAGCCTGTATTTTTATCTGTGAGAGACCCTAAACCCTCTTTTCTGTCCTAGACTGCCCCCCAGGATTGGGACCTGCTTCCAAGTATGCAAAAAGGCACATGGTCCTGCCTCAGTGCTAGGAGAAAGACCACTGTTATTTCCTTATGTCTATTTTTTCTACCCTATCACCATCTGTAGACTGAGAGCTTTGGAAGAAACTCTGCCATTGCCATTGTGAATGCCTTTGCTGATTCAGTCACTACCAAGGCCTGTTCCTGGTTTGCTGAGGCTGAGTCTGAGCTGGACTGGAGTGTGATAGCTCCTTCCTCCTGACCTCATAAGAAATAAGTTTCCCCAATTCTTTGGGGCCTGAACAAGATTGAAGAGAATGTTGACATCCAATCTTATCATCAACCCTATTGTTCAGAGACTGATTTGACCTAGTTAAGAATGAGAGGACAGGAAGAAAAAAACAAACAAACAAACCTGGATTGTGAATATTATTTTCAATAAAGTATTCATATGAGAGAAATAATAATTTATCTTATGCTTAACTGCCTACCAATAGAATTTGAGGATACAAAAGGAGTTTTTTTTTTACTTCATACTTTGTTTCTTTCCTATCCATATTACATTGGTAAAGTTATTAAATTAAACAATTACCATTAGTCAGCACTTGCTCTGCAGGAATATTCAAGCATGTATAATGTATCCTTCATGTATTTGTGCACACATACACACATGCACATATGTTTGTGCATGCGCACACACATATATGCATGCATATCACATATATACTTTGTATACATAATTACATAAACACATGTTGAATATATTATGTGTGTTTGTATGTTACATATAACATATGTGTTTGTATGTGATCTTCTAAAATGTCATATTCTGATACCTTTTTAAAATGTGGAGGTCTTGGTTCTCAAGGATGATTTTGTTGGTTGCTCATTTTTATGCAGCCATATCCTATTTCTCTAGTAGACAGTTTTAAATTGATGAAAAGAGGGCAAAGAGCCACTAAAAATCACATTATTTCTGCATAATCTATAACCATTAAAATAACATCTGGTGCTCCAAATGTGAATTCCTTTTCTCCTGATCAAAAATTTTACATACTACTGTAAATACCAAAAGGTTTCAATCTATATTCTTTCTACGAACAAAACAAACAACAACAATAACAACAACAAACAAAAGGAAACTACGGACCGAAGGATCAATGGACAAGAGGTTTTCAGTGGAAAGAAAAAAACGAAGGAGTTGGCTCCATAGGCAAGCAGAAATATAATTTCGTGGGATATTAGATCATCCCTCATTCAAGAGCACATAATGAGAATTTACAAAAGGATCATAAAAATAACTACAGTCTTTCTGCCAATGTCTGCCACCAAAGATGGGCCAGTGGGGAAATTCTATCAAAAGTTGATGCAAAGGAAGAAACAAAGACAGTACTATTTCCAAGTAAGATGATGGCATACTTAGAAAACACTAGAGAATCATCTAAAAAACTATGTGAAATAATAAACAACTTGGGCAAAGGTGTTGGATATAAACAAACTCCTATAAATCATTGTCATTTCTATATATTACTAACAAAGCCCACCAGCAGGAGATAGAAAGAGAAATTCCATTTAATATAACAGTACACAATATAAAATATTGGGAAGTCTACCTTCCAAGACAAATCCAGGAACTATATGAAAAAAATGGAGAAACATTTTTCACACAAATAAAGTGAGATGCAAATAACTGACACTTATCAATTGTTCATGGGTAGGGTATATTAATATAGTAAAAATGAAAATTATTCTTTAATTAATTCATTTATTAAGTGTCCTGCCATTCAAACTACCAAAAACTTATTAGAAAAAATAATAACAAAATTCATCTGGAAGAACAAATCGTCAAGAATAGCAAGGGAATTAATGAAAAGAAACACAAGGGAAGGTGACCAACTGTACCAGAACTAAAACTGTCTTGTAAAGCAGCAATCATCACAAGTATTTGGAACTGGTTAAGAAATAAAGTGATAGATCAGTGGAATAGGTTAAGTACACAAAACACAGTAGTCAATAACTATAGTAAGCTACTGTTGAATAAATCCAAAGACTCCAACTTCTGCGGCAATAACACAGTATTTTATAAAACCTGTGGGGAAAGCTGGAAAACAGTATGACACAAAGTAGACATAGACAAACATCTTATACCATATACCAAGATAGGATGAAAATGGGTACATGATTTAGACATAAAGGGTGACACCATAGGGAAATTAGGACAGCAAGGAATAGTTTTTCTGTTAGATCTATGCAAAAAGGAAGAATTTATGACAAAACAAGAGATAGAAAACATTACAAAATGAAAATGGATAATTTCATTACATTAAACTTTATGACATTAAATAATTTGCACAAATAAAACAAATGCAAACAAGATTGAAAGGAAAGAAGAAAGCCAGGAACTAATATTTACAACTGGTGATTCTGCTAAAGGGCTCAGTTCTAAAATATGAGGAAACAGTCAAATTTATAAAAATATAAGTCATTCCCCAATTGATATATGGCCAAATGATATGAGTATGCAGCTTTAAGAGGAAATAATTGAAGCCATCAATAATTATATGAAAAAAATGCTCCAAATCACCATTGATTAGTGGAATTCAAATCAAAGTAACTCTGAGATACCACGTCATGGCTATCAGATTGGCTAATATGACAAAAAAGAAAAAAAAATATAATTATGAATGTTGGAAAAGATGTGGGGGAATTGAAACACTGATGCATTGTTGGTAGAATCAGGAACTGATCTAACCATTCTGGAGAGCAATTTGGAACTATGTTCAAAGTGTTATAAAACTATGTATACCCTTTTATGCAGCAATGCCACTATGAGATCTGTATCCAAAAGAGATCACAAAAAACAGGAAAAAGACACACGTGCATAGAAATATTTATAGCAATTCTTTTTGTGGTGGCAAAGAATTGGAAATCAAGGGGACTCCCATGGATTGGGGAATGACTGAACAAGTTGTTGTATGTGAACGTATCATGATATTATTGATCTGTAAGAAAATATGAGGAGCAATTAGGTGGCAAAGTGAATAGAGCAGCAATTCTGAAACCAGGAGGACCTGAGTTCAAATTTGGTCCCAGACACTTGTCACTTAACTAGCTATGTGTCCTTGGGCAAGTCAATTAACCTCAATTGCCTTGCCTTCACTCCCTCTAACAACAACAAAAAAAAAAGAATTGATTACTAGGTGGATTTCAGGAAAACCTGGAGTTACATGACCTGATGTTTAGTGAAGTGAACAGAACCAAGAGAACATTGTACACATTGCAATACAGTGTGATGACAAACTCTGATTGACTTAGCTCTTCTCAGCAATACAGTGATCAAAGGCAATTCCATAAAGCCTTGTGGTGGAAAATGCTATCCACATTCAGAAAAAAATCTATGGCATCTGAATGAGGATCAAAGCATGTTATTTTCTCTTTTTTCCCCCTTCTCATGATTTTTCCCTTTGTTGTGATTCTTCTTTTATAACATGACTGATATACAAATGTTATAACATGATTGTAAATGTATAGCCCATATCAGATTGCACGCAATCTCAAGAAGGGCAGAGGGAGGGAGGGAGAAGGAAAAAATGGACCTCAAAATCTTATAAAAGTAAGTATTGAATGTTGTCTTCACATGTAGTTGGAAAAAATAAAATACCATTAAGGAAAAAAAAATTTTCCTAAATATCAAAAAAGAATGATGCAAACTTTCAAATCAATTAATCAATGTGTACTTCAACACATGACTTTTATGCAAAAGTGAGTTTATTGAAGGACAGTAGAAAAAGTTGTTTGAAACATAGTTTATGAGTATGAAATAAGAGAAATCAAAGTTTTATTGATGATACAGGAGCAAACGTCACTGTGTACACATAACTATATATGTGTGTGCATATATATATATATATATATAAAATTTATTTTAAAAATATTTATTTCTTTGTTTATAACTTTCTTCATTAAGACAGTAGTGGAGAAATGCACACCCAAAACACCAAAAGTAAAATTGATTTAGTAATTGATTGGTGAGGGGAGCAGAATGATGGTAAGAAAGGAAGCTTGTTAGCAATGTGACAATAACATCTGAATGAGTTGACCAAGTATCATTCACTTTTTAGAGCAAAGATCAAAGTCATTACCAAATTAGAATAATAACATAAGACAGGATGCACAATTGAAACAATTTCAACCTGTTCTTTCTTTTTAAAATTAACTTTTGTTTATTTTTAGTTTATATCATTCATTTCCACAAGATTTTGAGTTATAAATTTTCTTCCCAAGTTTACCCTACCCACCACCCCAAAACAGTGATCCCACTGTATACCCTGTTCCCCAATCTGCTCTCTCCTATATCTCCCCCCATCACCCCTCTGACTTTCCAGTAGGGCAAGATGGATCTCCCTACCACAGTGCCTGTATATCTTATTTCCCATTTGCATGTACATCATCATCATCATCATCATCATCATACATATATATATATATATAGATAGATAGATAGATAATATTGTTTTAAATATTTGATTTTTAAAACTTTACATTCTAGATTCTTTCCTTTCCTCCCTAGTCCCCCACCCCCCCTGGGAAGACAAGAAATTCAATACAGGGTGTATGTGTGTAGTTATGTAAAACATCTCCACAACAGACATGCTGTGAAAGACTGACTATATTTCCCTCTTTCCTATCCTGAACCCCACTTGTTCTATTCTCTACTTTGGCCCTGTCCCTTTACAGAAGTATGTTCTTCTAACAACCCTCCCTCCCAAACTGCCCTCTCTTCCATCATCCCTGCCCTCATCCTCTTCCCCCACTATCTTCCTGTAAGGCGAGATGCCCAATTTACAGTGTGTGCATTCCTTTCCTAAGCCAATTTAAATGAGAGTAAGGTTGATCCATTACCCTTTGCCTTCCTGTCCTTCCCCGCCATTGTAACAGTTATCCCTTGTCTCTTATTTATGAGATGATTAACCCCATTCTATCTCTCCCTGTCTCCTCTCATTCTATTCTTCTCCCACCTCTCAATTTCACCTTTTAAAATATTATTCCTTCCTATTCAATTGATCCTGTACCCTCTGTCTATGTACACATATATATACACACTCACATATGTATTCACAGGCATATATACCCTCCTATATAGACATATGTGTATGTATACATATATTTGTGTGTATAATTACATATATGTGTGTGTATACACATACACAGAAACATACATACACATACACATTTATATTCCCTTCACCTATCCTCATACTAAGAATAGTTTCATAAGTTATAATTATCATTTTTCCATGTTGGCATGTAAATAGTTCAAGTTTGATAAGTTCCTTATGATTTCTTTCCCATGTTTACCTTCTCATGCTTCATGCATTTCAGTGTCAAATTTTCTATTCAATTCTGGGTTTTTTTTTTTTTTTTGCTTCCTTTGCCTGCTCATGTTGCTGGTCAATTAACCTGACTTTTGAGCCACAGTTGAACTCTGCTTCCAGAAGGGAGGGATTTTTCCCAAATCATTGGGGTTTTTGCAGCTGCCAGAGCTATTAAGAGGCTGCCATCTCTACAGCCCCCTCCAGCTTTGGTTCACTGGTCACACACCTCAGGACCACCACCTAAGACCATGATCTATATCGAGGCAGATTAAGGCAAGGGGACTTAGCCTTTGAATGGTCACTTGTCCCCTCTGTAATCTTCAGGCTGTGAGCTCTGAAGCAGCCATGTGGCAGTGGCTACACAGCTGCCACTTCTGGTTCACTCTTCTGCCTCACCCAAATTCAGCTGAGTTCCACTGACATTTTACTTAGTCTTTGGCCCTTATGGGTTAATAATTCTGGAAACCACCACAGCTTCCAGTTATCCACTTTTCCAAAAGCTCCAGCCATGTCTGGTCCTGGCCACCCTGAGGCTAAAATCACAGCTGGTTGTGGCTCTAAGTGTGCTATGATGAACCCTTTCTGTCCACCTGCTGGCCTGCCTTGAGCAGGATATTTGTTTCTCTGTCACTTTGTGGGTTCTGGAGCTCTAAAATTTGTTTAGAGTCATATTTTATAGATATTTGAGGTGGTTATGGGGGTTCCACAGAGTTTTCCTGCTTCTACACCACCATAGTAACTCCTCCTCCCTCAACCTGGGCTTTTAAAATGTATAAAAGAGAAATCAACAAAGTGAAGAAATAACTTAATGAATTATAATCAATGTAATTAATTTGCTACACCAAAGAGAACCAAATAACTTAGAAAGCAAGTCATCTAGCATAAAACTGTTATATTTGTCACACCAAGGAATGTAGCAGTACTTGGCAACTGCTATTTAAATATCTACTGATTTGCAATTATTTTCCAAAATAGGATGGTTGAAGACTTAGCAATATTATCTTTTAAAATGAGAATTAGGGAGATGACTGCTTACATCTCTTCCAACTCTAAATCTATGAAGAGGATGGGGTTGCTATTTGTTATTCCTCCTTGAAGAGGACTATGACATCAAGGAAGGTGATGCCATAAAAAACTAATGAATTGGAATTAAGGGAGAGAGGACTGTGCAAAGTCAGTTGCCTCACTTTCACTTCCTCAGCCATCTGGGTCCAGTGTTCAGACATAGATCAGGACAACTGGAGATGACCTAGGAGGGGAAGACTCTCAATCTTTCTGGGCAAAACAGAAAGGATTGCTATTCACATTCATCCTGAGCCAATCAGGACTCAAACAATGACCAACTAGAGCTTGACCTGGAACCTACTATTGACCTATCAATGAGAACCTTAGTGATTTTGGGTTAAGGATGGTTTTTAAGAGTAAAGGAGAAAAAAAAACAGTTTCGCAGTTTAAAAATTTACATTCCCTTTGGGGCAGAGCATTTGCAGGTAAGTGTATAATACGCTATTGTCAAGCCTATACAACATGTAGTCCATGGGCTGCTTGTAGCCTTGCAAAGATTTCAGGCTTGTGAAAAATGTAGGATTGCTATTATATACTCTCTTGTTTGTCCTGTGAGCCATGGTAACCAACCATTATCAGTCTTGAATCTAGCCTAACCTAACTGCCAACTGAAGAAGTTGGCAAATTGTGCAGGTCTCACCTATGTGGACAGAAAGGAAGGGGGGAAGTTTTATGGAAAGACTGATGACAGCTGAAAATAAATCAAGTAATCCTGATTACTCAGAATTTAAAGATGCAACTGGAAAGAGGACAATATGAGATGGAATGGAATAGATCCATAAAAAAGTTAACAATCTTGTTTCCCTCTGTGTGGGCTTTATATAATGTAAAGTATATGATATAAAGTAAACATCACTGTGTACCCATAACTAGGTATGTGTGTGCATATATATATATATATATATATATATATATATATATATATATATATATACATATATATATATATATACATATATAATTTATTTTATAATATTTATTTCTTTGTTTATAACTTTCTTCATTAACACAGTAATGAAGAAATGGACACTGAAAACTCCAAAAGTAAAATTGATTTAGTAATTGATTGGGGAGGGGAGGGAGTAATGGTAAGAAAAGAAGTTTGTTAACCAATGTGACAATAACATCTGAATGACTTGTTCAAGTATCATTGACTTTTTAGAGAAAAGATCAAAGTCATTACCATTCTCTCATATAATAAAGGAGAAAGTGAAATAAAACTACAGAGAAAATTCAGGGATTAAAATTTTCATCCCATAATAAAAGAGACTGAGGCAAATCTCTGAGCCAATGACACTTTTTAAAAAGGGTACACCTCTAACAAAGTGGACAATTTTATTCATGTTTTGAGATGCTCTCTTCTTCTAGAACCTTATATTTATAGAGCTTGATACCCAAATATACAAAAGAGCCATGGTGAGATACAGAATCTCACCAGTTGATAGACCTTGTTCTTGAGGGCCAAAAATGACATATCAGCAGGGGGTAATAGGTTAAATAAAGCATGGGGCATTTTCCCTAAGTGGTCATAAGATAGTCATAAGCTTATCTTGGATAAGAGAATGAAACAGAAGTACTAAAATAAATTGCAGTAATTTAGTCACCTCCACCACACTGATCTTGGCCACCATCACAAGGAAAAACAAGGGTAGAAAGCCTCACATTAACTTCCTTCAATTACACAACTGATTTTACAATTTGAAGCTCACAGCTCTGGTACCAAATATATAAAATATACATATACATATACGTATACATATACATATACATATACATGTATGTGTGTTGTGTGTGTGTGTGTTTGTAATGGTAATGAAATTTGAAGATACCTTTGTTTTGCTAAACTGACAGGTTCTTAGCATCTACTTTGAAATTAAGTCTCTGTTAAAGAAACAGAAGGTATGAACCCCTGTTGCTGACATAACAGGAAGGGGCTAAATAGGGAGGAGCAATACTGTATATAAGGAAAACCCCAACTGGGAAAGTCAGAGCTTCTTGGGATAAGCATCTTGGAAGCAGGGCAGCTGCTACTGGACTGAAGACTGAACTGAGAATTGAGAAGAACTCAGAAGATGATTCTTGTGGTGGCAAAGTCAAGAAGGAGAAAACTTGTAGTATCCTGGCACTCTGTTTGTCTGTTCTGTCTGCATTGATGCTTGTTTGTGTTACTTCATACAGAAGCCCTGAGACCTTACTGGAAGCCCTGAAAGAGGATTTTCTGGTTGTATGTTTACCTAAGTCCTGGAGGAGGGTTTTGGAGGTCCTGGGACTTTACTGATTATTTGTAATGACCTCTTGGACCTGGTTTGTGGGTCTGTGTGGATTTCTATGTTGATGATTTGTATTGAGTTCTCAGATCTCGTTGGTGGGTCTGAGTTGATTTTACAGGCAGATAGTAAATTGATGATGGTGCTGGAAGTGTGTATGAATATTAATGTGGCTCTGTAAAGCATTGTCTTTGCTGAAACAGGAGCTACAAAGGACTTGAGGTGTACTAGACACTGTGAACTTCAATATGGAATGGCAACTGGATGAAGAACTGGACAAGGACCTGGAAAAGGAACTGGGAGCTGCCTGCCTTTGACCCCAGGTGACAGTGAGAGCTGGAACCACAGAAGAGGAACCATGGAAGCCGAGAGCCAATCTTGAGTCATGCTGAAAGAAGACTTTACTTGGATACTGTGTACTGACTGAGAAGATTATGATTTACTATAACCTAGGGGTGGAGAACTTTGACTTTTGTACTTTGTGATTGAATTAAGGATTCTGTGATTGACTAATGAATGTACTTTGTTTAAATTTATGTGACCACTTTGGTGAAAACTATGTGGCCATTTTAGTGATAAGTCATTGAGTTGTAACATTGTGAATGCTGTCCTTTGATTTTCTGTGAATATTTTGCTCTGATTTTTTATTGGATACATAGAGTTTGTGGTACTATGTAATCAGAACCTTGAAAGCTGTTCACAGCAACAGTCCTCTGGAAAGCTGCTCATCCTTGGCTTTAGTGTGTGTGTGTGTGTGTGTGTGTGTGTGTGTGTGTGTGTGTGTACGTGCGTCTGTATGTGTATGAGTGTGTGTCTGCGTGTGTGTGTAAAACCACTACTCCTATGGAATCATATCAAAATGATTGATACTGATTGGTAAAGAATAGAGGTCCAAATGAATTATTTTTTACAAAAATACCTGATCAAAAATATCTAGAATGGTCCATACTTGAGAAATTATGGAGGAGGTTTGTGATGAATCAATTCTCAAACTGTCTAACAGAAAACTATCAAATATTTTTGGGGAAAATTGACTTATAATTACCTTACAGTCGAAATGCAACAAAGGAAATAACAATAATCACCAACTCATATGTTTACAAAACCTTTAAGAATTAACATACACATAGCACATCTGATTGAGTTTTAAGGAGAAAGTGTGCAGGTTTTTGCACATTATATTCTGTATCAGCCTGCATTTTCATAGTTCCACAATTCACTGAAATATGTAAAACACAAGATTTGATTGTTCTTAATGTTTATGCAGTAATTAAAAAAAAATCGTTTGTTAGAGATAAATGCTACCTTCAAGGCTTGTGACCTTGCACAACCCTCCCTCACTCAAATCAAAGTCAAGTGCAAGTCAAATCATCCTTTCCCTGATGTCATAGTCCTCTTTGAAAATGAATGCCACACATAACCTAAATAGGTAGGTAGAGCCTAGATGGAGAGAAAGCAGGAACTTGCTTAAGTACATCTCCTAATCAACTCCAAATACCTGTGGGAACAAATTTTGGAGCTGCAGAACCCACAAAGTGACAGACCAAAATATGTTCCTAGCTGAGGAGAGCCTGGAAGGACAAAAGGAAGGGTCTATCACAGAAGGCGAGGAGCAGAGAGCAGTCCCATCTAGGCCCACCTGGCACAGACCAACAGCACAGACCATTGGCATAGAAACCACTGTAACAAATCTCAGGGAACTGAATCACTGCTGTCAGCTGTGGAGTCTGCAGACTTCTCAATCCACAAATACCAAAGAGAAAGAAAAAGTCAGTGGCTAAATCCTGCTGATCCTGGGTGAGAAAGGAGTCCTTTGCAGTCCCTGACCCTGGGGTGGCAGAGGTAGCAGCAGCAGCAACTTCTTGCAGGGTTCCAGGTCCGCAGATGGTGGAGGAAACCAAACAGCTGATCAGAGAGTAATTGCAGGAATCTCTTTATTGGCTCTTATGCAGGATTCCTTTGCTTTGCCCTGCTTGGATATGAGTCACAGATTTAGGTGGCTGTCCTGGCATGAGGAGGAACACTAGCATGGCAGAACTACTGGCAGCTGTGGAGGAGTCCTCCTCACCGTTCTGAGGCAGATGCCTAGTAGTTCTTAAATCAGCTGCACGCAACCACAGAAATTTGGGACATATTACTCTCCACTCTGGAAGCAGAGTTTTACCATGGCAAGGAGCTCAAAAGTCAAGTAATTGCCTGGAAAGATGAGACAAACCACAGAATCTTTCTTTGGTGACAAAGAAGATCAAAAGATAGAAGGAGAAAAAAGACAAAGTCAAAACTTCTGCAACAAAAGCCTCCAAGAAAAATATGAATTGATTGTAGGCCACAAAGTAGCTCAAAAAGGATTTTGAAAATCAAGTGAGAGAAGTAGAGGTATAACTAAGAAGAGAAATAAGAATGATGTAAGAAAATCATGAAAAATGAGGCAACAAGTTGTTAAAGGAGACCACCTAAAAATAATGAAGAGAATAACACCTTAAAAAATAGACTAACTGAAATGGTAAAAAAGGCACAAAAAGTACATGAGAAGAATGCCTTAAAACGCATAACTGGCCAGATGGAAATTGAGGTCCAAAAGCTCACTGAAGAAAAGAATTCCTTCAAAATTAGAATGGAGCAAATGAAAGGTAATGACTTTATGAGAAATCAAGATATTATAAAGGATTCAAAAGAATGAAAAAAAATTGAAGACAATTTAAAATATTTCATTGGAAAAACAATTAACTTAGAAAACAGATCCAGAAGAGATAACTTTAAAATTGGTGGAATAGAAAGAAAAAATCAAGGAAAAGTGACCTGATATTGTAGAACCAGAGGGTCAAATAGAAATGGAAAGAACCTACCCATTGCCTCTTGAAAAATACCCCCAGAAGAAAACTACTAGGAATATTATAGCCAAACTCAAGAGTTCTCAGGTCAGGAAGAAAACATTACAAGCAGTCAGGAAGAAATAATTTGAGTATTATGGTAACACAATCAGAATAACACAAGATAAAGCAGATTCTACATTAAGGGACTGAAGGGCCTGGAATATGATATTCTGGTGATCAAAGGAGCTAGGATTAAAACCAAGAATCACCTACCCCCCAAAACTGAGTATAATACTTCAGTGGAAACTATGGACATTCAATGAAATAGAGGACTTTCAAATACTCTTTTTTTTTGTTTGATAATCAGTTTTTATTTTTATTTTTTTGAAACTTTTGTTTATTTTTAATTTACATCATTCATTTCGATGAGATTTTGAGTTATAAATTTTCTCCCCATCTTTCCCCTATCCACCACCCCAAAAGAGTGATCCCACTGTATACCTCCTCCCCCAGTCTGCTGTGTCCTATATCCTCCCCCATTACCCCTCTGACTTTCCAGTAGGGCAAGATGGATCTCCCTACTCTAGTACCTGTATATCTTATTTCCCAGTTGCATGTAAATAATAATAATGAAAATATGTATTTTTAATATTTGATTTTAGAACTAGAAATTCTAGATTCTTTCTCTTCCTCCCACATCACACACCTCTACTGGAAATACAAAAAATTCAATGCAGGTGATACATGTTAGGCAGAACATTTCCACAATGCACATATTGTGAAAGACTGACTATATTTCCCTTCTTCTTATTCTGCCCTCCACTTTTTCTATTCTCTACTTTGTCCCTGTCCTTTTACAGAAATGTGTGCTTCTAACAACCCTTCCCCCCCAACATGCCCTCCCCTCCATCATCCCCTCTCACACACCCTTCCCCCCTACTCTCCTGTAGGCCAAGATACCCAATTCAGAGTGTATGTCATTCCTTCCCTAAGCCAAATTAAATCTCCAGTATATCATATTCCCAGCCATTCAATCCCTTAATGTAGAAGCTGAGAGATCCTGAGTTATCCTGATTGTGTTTCCACAGTATTCAAATTGTTTCTTCTTGGAAGCTTGTAATATTTTCTCCTTGATCTGGGAACTCTGGAACCTGGCTATAACATTCCTAGGAGTTTTCTTTTTGGGATCTTTTTCAAGAGGTGAATTGGTGAATTCTTTCAAGTTCTATTTTGCCCTCTAGTTCTAAAATATCAGGGCTATTTTTCTTGAGAATTTCTTGAAGGATGCTTTCTAGGTTCTTTTTCCAATCATGGCTTTCAGGTAGTCCAATAATTGTTAGATTGTCTCTCCTGGATCTATTTTCCAGGTCAGTGGATTTTTCCAAGGAGATATTTTACATTGCCTTCTATTTCTCTTTTGTTTGCATCTGTTTAATAGTGTCTTTATTTCTCATAAAGTCATTTGCTTCCATTTGCTCCACTCTAATTCTGAAGGAATTATTCTCTTTGGAAAGCCTTTGAGATTCTTTTTCCATCTGGCAAATTGGACTTTTTAAGGCATTCTTCTCCTTATTGGTTTTTTGGGCCTGTTTTACCATTTGAGTTAATCGTTTTTTAAGGTGTTATTTTCTTCAGTCAGGTTGTTGACTCTCTTTTCATGATTTTCTTGCATCATTCTCATTTCTCTTCCTAATTTTCACTCTACTTCTCTCATTTGGTTTTCAGAATCCTTCTTAAGCTCCTCCATGGCCTGTAATAAGTCTAAATTTTTCTTGGAAGCTTTTGGTACAGGAGTTCTGACTGCATTCTCTTCCTCCCAATCCCTGCTTTGGCCCTTTTTGTCCCCAAAAAAGGAATATAAATTTGGATTGCTGAGGTTACTTTGCTTCCTTTGCCTGCCCATGTTGCCAATTAATTACTTGACTTTTGGGCTCAGAAGAAGTCTGATTCTAGAGGGAGGGCTTTTCCCTAATTCTCTGGGGTTTTCACAGCTGCCAGGGCTATTAGCAGGCCCCTGTCTCTGCAATCCCCACCAGCTTTGGCTCAGGGATCACAGATCTCCGGACTACCACCCAGGAACATGATCCCAATCCAGGCAGCTTAAGGCAAGAACACTTATCATCTGAATGATCACTTGCCTATCCTGCAATCTGCAGCCCAGGAGCTCTGAAGCAGCCACATGGCATTGGTGCTCATTGCTTCTTGCCCTAGAGGCAGACAGCCAGACTCTCTGCCCCAAATTGCCAGAGTTCCATTGACTTTTCACTTAGTTCTTGTTTCTTATGGGTTGATAATTGTGGAGACTGCCACAGCTACTGGTGATCTACTCTCCTGAAAGCTCCAGCCACAGCTTGTTCTGGCTGCCCTAGGGCTCCAGGTGCGGGTCCCTGCGGTGCTGTCTGGGCTACCAGTGCAGATGAACCCCTTCCCATCAGCCTGCTGGGTTGCCTTTAATGGGAGCTTTGTTACTCTGTAATTTTGTGGGTTCTAGAGCTCTAAAATTTGTTTACAGTCATATTTTATAGGCATTTGAGGTGGTTATGGCGGAAGCCACAGAGTTCTCCTTCTTCTAAGCCACCATCTTGATTCCACCCTGACTTTCAGATGTTCTTGATGAAAATGTTAGAGATGAACTGAAAATCTTACTTTCAAATACAAGAAGCAAGAGAAGCATATAAAGGTAAACAGGAAAGAGACATCATAAGGACCTTATTAATGTTGAACTTTTTATATTCCTATATGGATGAGTTGAATATGAAGAGATGATATCTGAAAAATAAAATTAAGAGTTGAGTGAGATGTATCCTGGGAGAAGGAGAAAGGGAGAGAGAGAATAGAGTAAATTATCTCCTGTAGAAGAGGTGAGAGAAAGCACTTACAATGGAGGGGAATAGCTGGGAGGTGAAAGGGAATGAGCCAACCTTACTCTCATTGGATTTGGCATAAGGAGGGAATAACATACACACTCACTTGGGTTTCTTAACCTACAGGAAAATGGGGAGGAAGGGGATAAGAAAGAGGCATGATAGAAAGGAGGGTAGATTGGAGGAAGGTGTAGTCAGAAATAAACAGTTTTGAAAATGGATAGGGTAAAAGGAGAAAATTGGGGGGGGGAATCAGATAGGATGGAGTGAAATATAGTTAATCTTTCAAAATATGACTACTATGGAAATGTTTTGCATAATTATACATGTATAACCTATACTGAATTTCTTGTATTCTCAATGGAGTTGGGTGAGGAGGGGGAAAGTGAGGGAATACGGAATTCGAAATTTTAGAAACAAAGTTTAAAAAAAATATTGTTTTAACATGCACATGGGAAATATGACATACAGGCAATGGAGTATAGAAATCCATCTTGCCCCACAAGACAGCAAGGGGTAAGGGATATGAGGGTGGGGATAGAGGGGATAGAAGAAAAGTCAGTTTTGGGAAAGGGTAATCAGTATGCTGGCTATCTTGGGATGGTTGGTATGGGAGGGTTGGGGAGAAAATTTAGAACTCAGAGCCTTTTGGAAATACATGTTCAAAAACTAAAAATAAATAAATAAATAAATGCCAAAAAAGAGGCTTACCTCCAATCAAATATCAAGTATGTCAAAAACCCAAGTTTTACTTTGGAAGGCATAACAGAGAAAATTTTTGATGACCACCTGATTATTATCAACAGTTCCTGGCATATACTATCCAATTATTTTTGTATAAGTGGGACATTAAAATGAGAGACATATGCTCACCAAAGATGTTTTCTACTGTCATGCAAGGTGTCAAATTTAGATCCTAAATGAAAAAGAGATGATTAGATACTGCAAATGATCTTTTATTGATTCCATCAAGAGCAAGAACATTGGGAAGTCTCCCAAACAGGATTATAATCATTCAAAATGTTTCTCTGTTAAGACTAAAGAGATAGCTAACTCAATTTGTAATAAACAGTTGTTCTATTAACATAGAAATATAATTGACTTGTAATATATCATTAAAAAGTTCAGTGACATAAGTGGCATAAATAGCTGTTAGAAAAATATTATCCAGAAAGGAGTGTGGGGTGGGCCAATCTTAAAGCATAAGATAACAGTTGGGCAGTACATATGGCCCACAGATGTTTACATAATATCAAAAGATTTTTAAGTCTCCCAACATTGTATGGACCACCTATAGAAAAGGTATGTGAAAAAATGGATGAGGGGCATAAGATGAAAATTTAAAAAAAAAGATCTAGGTTCTATACAATTTGAGGGAATATATATATTCATGAGATCACATATCTCAGGTCAATATGAAACCCAAATATCTGGTATGTTTTAGGTTTCTTTGTATATTTTGGATACAGTATTTCATGAGGTGACACATCTTTTACCAGAATTAATCATCTAAACTTTGCAATTACAGTATCTTACAAAAAAGTATGTGGTATATATGGAATTATATAGCAATTAATGCATCCAGTCAGTTAACTGCCTTTTCAAAATCATATGGAAAAGGAAAAATAGAATGGAAACAAATTCAGCTGACAACTCATATTTGCTTGTCTTTTCCATAAAATATCCATTTGTAGGCTACATCAGTTGTATCTGCTGGGAAAAAATAATTTGGAGATGTTACTTAAAATTTCAAAAACAGAAACTTTTCATATGGTAGAGAAATGAAAATACAAAAATACACACACACATATATATGTGTATACATATACATATATACACATATATAATCATACATACATTTTCTTTTAGTTAAGTAAAGGGAAAATTCTGTGTTCAGGCCTTCATCCCAATTAAAGAGACAAAACTCAGAAAGAGAAAGTGAAAAAGGGGTTTATAAAAACACCAAAGCAGAAAAGCTTTGATGAATTGTCCACTGGGGCCAACCCAGGATTCAAATAGGAAACTATTTTAGCAACAGTTTTTAATAGCAAGAGCAAGTCAATCAGATAGGCACACATTTCCAAAAGGGGTTTGGACTATTTCATCACTGTTCCTCCCCCTTTTGCCATATGATATGTAAATGGGATTAAAGGTAATAGGGATGAGATGAAAGCACATGTGGCTATGTGCTGACTATCAGGTAATGCAAAGGATAAGGATACAAAGATTAATTCTGCAAACTGGCTGACACCTCTCCCAAAATATTGCATTACAAGTACCTGGAAGACAAGTAAAACTGGAAACAATGAGGAAACTAGGACTGAGACTGAATTTTAATAAAACCAAAAGATCTTTTTTATAGATTGGAACAAAAAATCCAAACTGAAAGGAAGAAACTATGACATACATCTTTAGAGATTAAGGAATGTCTCAGCTGCAATTAAGATAACAGTAACAAAGTTCTGAGCACATTCAACTTATTGGTAAAGTTAGCAGTTATCAACAAAACAGATCTTTCAGCTTCCCAATAAGCCAAAAGACCCTGAATGAGGATAGGCATCCTTTTTATAGAAAAAAAATTCAAAAACTAAAAAGCAGCATCATGGATGGAGAAAGCAATATAATTCATTGACAAAACTGTAACATCATAGATGGGGAAAATATGATTGGTTACAAAGACAGAAGCATCACAGGTAGTTGTATGTATATGTGTGTGTGGAGGGGCAATATAACTGACTGCAAATGTGAAATTAAGGGCTAACAAAAATCCCTTTTCCATCTTGTTGCTATGGAAAGCTCATTGGTGGTATCCACTCGCATGGCTAATTATCACATTAACAGACCAGATTTTCTTGAAGGATATCCCGTGTTGGAGAGGTAACAGACCAGATTCCCTGGCATCTACCTGTCTCCTTCAAGGAAAATAGATTTCTTTGACACCAGAATAGAATAATATTTTGCAGGAAAACTGAACTTTTAACCCTAACTTAGACATGAAAACTGAACTTCTGAACTTAAATCAGAGATAAAGAAATGTGACTCGGGTATACAAAATATCAGTAGTGATATAGAATAGAATCATTTACAAAACTGGAGACAAAGTCAATTTGATTTTAACAGAAATGACTAGGAAACGTTAAGAAGAATAGGTATTTTATATATAAGAAGAATTAGGTATGGTTAAGAGTAGTATTAAAGGAAGAAAAATCTAAGTCAAATCTAAGTCAGAAAACTTGAATCCAAATAGGACTTTTAAGTATACAAAGTAAAACAATTGCAACACTGATATAATTACTTGTTACTTGTTTTCTTCTTATGTTCAGTGACTTCACACCTACTTTACATTAGGGCACTATTCATTTTGTTCATGCAGTGTATAAAATTTAAATGTAGGTAACTGTCATATCCCAACTGTAAGCTCTGGCAAAAAGTCTGCCAAATGTCCCTGACTAACAAAAGGGGAGTTTGGAAGAGGATAGCTGTTCTTAGCTTGAATGGGGGTAAGTGGAAGTCCAAAGACAGATGAAATAAAGTCTAGTTTACCAAGTTGAATGGAAAGAAACATTATGGAGGATGCTAAGCAGAAAGATGTACATCAAGAAGATTCCAGCAGTAAAAAAGAAAAAAAAAAAGCTGCTCCAGAAGAACAGAGTCAAGATGAATATAGAGGCAGGAATAGGCCATGACCAAAACGCCAGATGAATAGTTCAAGTTTGAAAACAGATGAAGCACACAATGTGTAATGCCTGTATAACTTTCTTTTCAACTGTAGACGGTACTTATTGGCCAGCCCTTCTTTATGTTTCTGAAATGGATCTGCTTGTCAGAAGATGGGAAGAGATGGATACTTTATCCTTTAAATTCCTTTATTTATGAGTATATACATTATCCTGCACTGTAAAGCAGAGAGCACTAGGAAACATAATATCTAAAATACCTCAATTCAAATAGTCCATATTAAAACTGTCCAAAATAAAGAAACTAGATTATGTTTATTGTTAGAGGAGACCATGATTTGTTAAAGCATTATATTGACCTGGCTGATTTTGAGCAGAGAGAATCTTATCATGAGTCTTTTTTGTGAGCAATAATTATTTATACGTATAAATGGCTATACTTAACTTAAGGTCATAGAAGGAGGAATTAAAATGTGAATAACCTGAGAAAAACATTAACTTTACTTAACTGATTAAAAAACATATGTCCCCTGACAATACTGAAGAGGAATGAGTGAGTGAGTGAGTAACCAGTTCCTCTTTAGTAAAAGATTCTCTTCACATCAAACCTTCAACCTTTTTGTGATAAAGAAATTGAGCCTGAAAGAGTCATTTGCCTAGGGTCAAACAATAAATGTGCAATTTAGATATTTGTTTTGAAAGGAAGAAAACCTTCTGAAAAGTTTTATTTTTGTGTTAGATCTTATTTAGAATACATATACTTAAGAAAACATACTATTTTTAAGTATACTTTCATGTTTTCAATCACTCAGGCCTATAACTATGGAGCCATCCTTGAATCTCTCTCTCTCAAACCCTTACCCCTATATCCATCAGTTGCCAAATATTGTTCATTCTACTTCTAACAGCCCCTTTTTTCTGTGACCCTTTCTGCAACCATATGGCCTCTACTCTAACTTAGCAATTGCAATGATCTCCTACTTGGTAGCACAGTTTTTCCCCCTTTTAAACTACCCTACATATAACTAACAAGTTAATGTCCATAAATCACAGATCACAACATGATGCTTTCCTGATTAAAAATTTTTCATGACTCTAATCAAATGCATGTTCTTTATCCCAGTATTTCAGGTATTCTACAATCTAGTTCCCAAAAACATTTGCAAACTTAATATTACCTCCCTTCCTATGATCTATCTTTCAACAACTTGGTATTACTGTTTCTTCCCCAAATCTGACCATTATATCATGGACTGTGGCCCATGCCTGAAGCAAATTTCTGCCACTTATAATTCCTAGATTCCTTCAAATCTCAACTTAGGTAGCAACTACTAAAAAGCTTTTCTAACCTCCCTCCACATGTTAATATTTTCTGTTTCCTCAAGTTATATTGTATTTCCTTATCTGTTCCCATGTTGTATCTTCCAAGTAAAATGTAAGCTTCCTGAAAGCAGAGATATTTAAAATTTCATCTTAGCATCACTAGCAAGTAGTAGAGCATCTCACACACAATAGACACTCAGTAAGGGTATGTAGAATAGACAAAAGAGGTCAAATAACTACAATTTAGGTATGACCACCATGGGACCAGGACAACTTTTCTACTTGTCCACATCCTACACAAGCTCAAAGCTTCTGACCACATTTCTTTGACAAGATTTCCAGTTAGCTATGGTATTCCCATCTGGTAAGCAGAGATCCCTATGAGTGATACGTATGATTTCCCAGTGCTTAGAAATGGAAATAAAGAGGTGTATTATTCATGATGATCACTTCAATAACCTCCATCAAAGAGTAAAAGGAAGCAGTTGAAGATTAAAATTTTATCTCGAGCCTCACAGTTAGAGACTTAACATGTCTAATTGCTGCTCCATTGACACTGATGCATAATTGCTGTTTCACTGACACAATCATATTAGCAAAATTAGCCTTTTTATGTTGAATACTGCTCCCTTTTGGTGAGAGCAATGGTTTAAACAAACCAAAAAAAAAAAGATAGTCTAAACCATTTTTGTTCTCTAAAGTGCTTTCCCAAATGACTGTCCTGTAACATTCCAGGTCTCTATTTCCTACATGCCATTTCCTCACATCTTGATTGATTTCATCTTAAAATTCTAAGAAGAACATTAAATTGAGAAAATAAAATCAGTTAATTTTTATAGGTAAAAATAATGATGGTTGCTCATTGTTGCATAATTCTCTTCAGTTCATAATGTTTTCTCAGGATAAATCAGTGAGGTCAGTTGTACAAGTACAAATCTCAGAAAGCTGAACTGGTTTAATTTAGACTGCTGGTTCTGATTCTAGAGCTATCTCCCATGATCGCGTGCTTTCCAAATTCATGCTCTCACTTTGGCACTTTGGACTCTCTCTCTGTATTTGTCTGTCTCTCCCTCCCTCCCCCTCCCCCACTATTACTGAAGCAGAAAATCACTTATAATTTGGACAAATAAAAATATTGTTTGTGGATATTCCAACAAACCACAATGATGCTATAAGGGAAAGAGACTGAAGACCAGAGGGAGTATAGTCAAACTATAATGAGTATAATAAAATATAGTGAGAAAGAGAATTGGATTTGGAGTTGAAAGACAAGGGTTTAAAGAATATCTCCACTAATTATTAGCTGTGTGACCTTGGGCAAGCCACTCCAACTTTTAAAATTCCTGGCTTCTTTGAAGATACAGTTCAAGCCTCACCACCTCCAGGTGGCCTTGTCCTATTGTCTGTATGTATTTTTTTTTCCTCTTTAAAGTTAACTCTAAAGTTAACTAAAGCATTTATTATGCATTTAACTTATATTTACTGTTTATATGCTTTGTTTCACCAATTACAATATAAGCTTCTTGAGGTCAGGGACTGTTTTTATTTTACTCTGCAATTAGCACAGTCCCTGTATGTAAAAAAAAAAAAAAACTTAATAAATGATTGTTGAATGATTGATCACCTTACCCATAAAATGAAGGGCTTGGAGGAGATGACTTTAATTTATTTTCCAGCTTTAAATGTATGATCCTGTGATGTCTATAATGAGATATTTCAGGACCCATCAGTGTATTTTTCAGACTCTTGACCTCTCCCATAATATGCCTAATTCCTTCCTTCTAACTGCCCTTTTCACAATTCAGTCTTCCTACATCAACTGTTCTTATACTGATCAACAATGATTCATCAGCAGCCTACCCACTTCCTGGCATTCCCTAAATACCCCTGCAGAGCTGCTGGTGCAATCAACTACTTCCGTCTTAGTTGATCCCACAAAAGCAAGAATAGCTGAGGAAATCTTTGCTCCATTTCATACAAGATAGGACCCTGTTTATTCTTCACCTTCCATTTCTACAATGTCCTAGTTTCCTTGGCTCTAAACCCATTGCCTTTTCTGGTGTTTGAAGCCTGCCTTTTCAGTACAGATTTACTGTCCTTTGTTCACATTTTGGTATTGATATTCTATAATTAATTATGGATTATAAATTCATTCTCCACTCTAATTCTATCCAGATGTCTCAGCTTGTCATAGAGATGATGCTAACTTTTCAAAAGATATGCTAATGGAGTATAAGGTAAGGGAGGTCCTATTCAAAGACAAAATCTTTAAGTAAGTACTGGCCGAGAGAGGAATGGTGTAACCACTTTCAGAAGACCAGTCTCATTGATTTTAGAAAGGCTTGTCACCAGAAAGATTGAAACAAGTAGACTTTTTTTTTAAAATTGCATTCCATTTACTGTATTAACATACAAAAGGGGTTGTGTGTTAAGGCATGAAAAGTATCTAAATCACTGAGTCATCACCTATACTTTAGAGTATTGGAGGGTAAACTCCTAGGGAAAGTAGTATCTATGTTTTTATCTCTCTGAAGTACTTAATGTTTTGTGCATGTGATGCTTTCAGTGTCCAAAACCCAAGGATTTTGTGTGCATGTGGATGTACACATGTATGTATGGGTGTATGATTTCTGTAGGTCTAGTGGCTTCTTCTAACAATGGACAATACAACCTGGCTATAATGTAGTAGATAAATATTTGAGCCTCACCTGAATTTTAGAAGGTTAGAGTACTTGCCCATGATCACACAGCTAATGTCAGATGTGGATGGCAACCAAGTTCTTCTTAATTTTAAATAGTGTTTATTCCTAAAATAAATCCTTGAAGAACTCAGTTTAGATTAAATGAAGTTATTCTGAGGGTAATTGTTTTCATATACATATTTGTAACTACCTGAACAATTTAACACGAGTAATTACTATTTTTCTGTTCAAGGTAACACTCCAAGAGGCACATCTTAAAAATGTTCACTCATATATTTTAAGCCAACTGCTGGTCCATTCAAAATCTTCTAATAGATGAAAGGCACATTTAGGTGCTGTCTTCAGTTCTCACTCTTACAAGAGGTATTTGTCTTAACATCAAAAATTATCTTTGCTTTTTATGTTGTGAGAAGAAGAAAATGGGCAAACTGAAGTCTTTTTTCCATTGAACACATGTTTTGAGGGTTTAAATTGGAACTAAAGTTAAACTGAACAATCTAAGAGCCCTTAACTGCTTTAGAAAATTGGGGACCGATGAGAAAATTCTATCATTAAGAATGTTCAGTTATCCCAGCATTCTATTTTAAGTGCTTTCTAATTGACATATTATATGAATTCAATCCTTAAGCACAAACACATAGTTATTTGGGTGTTTGTTGTTTTATTTTTTTAAATTTTATTTTCAAAGTTAAATATAGGAAATTCCCTTTAGCATTTGCAATGATCCTAAAAAGCCTATGCTAGTCAATTCTGAAGAAGGAGTAGAGGGAAGGAAGACAACAAAATCCTATCTTAGAAATAATAGACAGTTGGTACAGTGGCACCAAAATCCTTCAAAAATTGCCCACTTCTAGAATGTCATTTCTAATCCATTAAAGTGAAAAGAGAAATATAAATTTCCTCTTTTTCAACATTTTTAAAGGAATGTTTCCCCTTTCAAAATGAAAACATAGTATTTAAAGAGCGAGACACACATAACAGATTTATTCAATATAGTTTGTTTTCTGCAATTTAACTATTTATTATTATTTATTTATTTATTCTACATGGAGGAAAGCTTATTTGCTGCTATATATGCCATATAAAGACACAAATGGGAAAGAGATAACCATAACAATACAATGACCTTGCCTTCTGAACTTAGACATTGTGGTAGATCAGATTCATATTCATGGCAATAACTAGGAAATTGAGAGGATGGGGAAGGGATGGGGTATTATAGTGGATCATGTAATTGCTGTTTTACTGTTGTTTTTTGCTTTTTTTCCATAGAATTTCTTCTCCTAAATAGTCTTAGCAAAATAACTTACCTATAGAGGAATTAAGTAGTAACTGTAAGGACTTTTTATTCCTAAGACTTAAGATGAAACCCTGCCTCTTATAAGCAGGAAGTCAAGAGTTATGAGTAAGGTTAATTATTGTGAATACTACTTAGCTAGATGGTTAGTCAATGTTCTAGATGAGTTTGAACCCTTGATATTAGAAATTTCCTTGAGGAGAGTAAATGCTTACCACAGCCAAGACTCTAAGGCTGACCTGTACAACTTGGAAGTAGCTAGAGGGCAACATTTTAATAAGCTAAACTTCTTTGGGCAGAGATAGGTTAGACTAGAGACAGACTAACAATAGTTGGTTGCACCGGGTCACGTGACAAACAGGAGAGAGTACATGCTGGCAACCCTACATTTTTCCAAGGGCTGTTCAAAATCATTTCTGTTCCTGAAGTGGCCTTATGGGCCATATGTTGGGCAATGCTGCTCTAAATATAGACAGACACTATCTTTTTGGGAGAAAGAACCTTAGGGTTTTCCCTAGTCTGATACTGAATGATTAAAGAATTTGTCTCACTAAAAGGTTTATAGCTTAAGCCTCTGGAGCATAGTTTCTCAAAGGGGGAATTTTGATCCCAAGGGGACAATGGAATGATCCAGGTGGAGGAGGTAGTAGACTTGGATAATATAATTTTCAAAAAAACATTTTTATGTATCTTTCTATCTATCTATATATAGACATATATATATATATATATATACACACACACATATATATAAATATATATATACACACACAGACACACACACATACATGTATATAAATTATAAACAATTATATATACAAAATGACATTATATTATAGTATTATATATACATAATTATATTATATTATAATATTGTGTGTGTGTGTGTGTGTGTGTGTGTGTGTGTATTAAAGGGCTAAAAGGGTTAAAGAAAGTAGATTGGAGAAGGGGCAGTGCTGAGTAATTTTTTTTTTAGAGGGGGCAGTAGGGCAAATAAGTTTGGGAATCTCTGCTAGAATCTTACTTAAAAGAGAGGTAAAAGACACCAGTTTTCTTTTTTTCAAAAAGCAGCAGCCAGCTGGTACACTGGGTAAAATATTGGGCCGAGAATCAGAAAGGCCTGACTTCATATTTGACCTCGTGGAATTGTCTGGGCAAATCACTTAACCTGTCTGTGGCTCAGTTTCCTTCTCCCACTATTGGATAATTATAACACCTGCATCTCAGGGTGTTTTAGGATAAAATGAGATATTTGTAAAGGTTATACAAATGTTAACTATTATTAAAATTATTTTTAAAATGATCAATTATCAATTTTTTTTCCTACTGCTATTCTCCATTCACTGGAAGGATCTGAGGTCTTAAGTCTTTCAGAATTGTTTGCCTTTTACAATATTAGTGTTAAAGTATAAATAGTTCTCCTGCTTCTAACAACTTCACTTTGCCAAATGAACTTTCTTTTCATATCTCCTTGAAAATTTTCCCTCCTCATTTTTTACAATATGATAATGGTCGAAAACACTCGTCACTATAATTTCTTCATCAATTCACAAATTGATGGACACCTTTCAGCTCCGATTTTCCTGTTTTTTTTTAATGGTGAAAGGAGTTATTATAAGGAAGATTATGTTGAAGTTTATGAGTTGAAGATAATGGCTAAAGTCAGAAGTTGGAAGCAAGAACCTCCACTATCAAATGCCTAATGAAGTCACATTTAGCCCTGATCACAGCACTGTCATTATTCAATATTCAACTGTCACTATGTTAACTTAAGAGGGAATAACACTCAACAGAAATTATGTGCCAGACCAACACATGGTAAAGCCTACTCATCATGCCAGACTTCTGGGACAACTACACAATCAGTAGAAAATATTGTAATCTTACATCATTAGAATGAGGACTTCCCTTTCTATACTTGTGACTTGGCCACATATCTTCCCTCCACATTTGCCATTCCATATTTAACACCCAGTCATTTCTTGCTATTTGTGTATTTCAGGACGTATTTTCCATAAGTGTGAGCCTTCTACATATGCAACTCAATCATTCACATTTCCTGAATACATTTGCTATTTCCAATGATATCATGTACTTGTACGGAAGAACTATGCCACAGATTTAAGGGGGAAGCTGTCTTAGTGTGATATATTATTAATGCTTTGAGTTTGAATTAATCATTTATTTTAGGTACTAGGAAAGTAAACATATATGTCAATTAATGAATTATGATTTTTAAGGATACAGATCCACATAGTATCTTGAATTGGGGCCTCTCTGGTAGGATCCAAATATGAAAGGGCAGATGAATACATGTGCTACATAATGATCATGATAGAGTAAAACTGATACTAAATGATACTGAAAATAGAAAAATGATAACACAGGTCATGTATATTACATGGTATGGTTTAAAAAGTGTTATTTTCCCCCTTATCAGTGTCAACCCTGGGATGTGGTTAGTAAAAGTATCACAAGATACATCTGAAAATGAAAAAAAAATCATTAATTTCCTCAGTGACACACAGTTCATAAGAAGCAAAGGCAGGATGTACACCCACATATTCCTATTTCATATATTCTGCTTTTTCCAATATAATATCCAGCCTTCAGCAAAGGGGTATGATTCTTTAAACCTGTTAAACCACCATTGTGTAGCTTCCTTTTTTTATCTTAAAAATTATCTCAAGGATGTTCTTTAATACTAAAAAAACCATATTTCTTGGTGTGATGTATTCAGCTCAAAATGGTCATTTTTCAATGATATCATTTGTGTAATTATCTTTGAATAATTTGTCATATTTGATGTTATTAACAATATTCACTTGTACCGTTATTTTTTTTCCAAATTTACTTAAATAAGCAAAAAACTAAAAGAAGAGTATTAAGTAAAATCAAATTGACATTGTCAAGCTAATTTTTTACAAAATATTAAAGCAAATATTTCTTTTAAGAAGCATATATTTTCATATTCATTCTTTTTGGTTGTGTGCACTTCAAAACAGTATATTTTAAAGTCATGTTACCAAGAGAACACTGTACACAGTACCAACATGCAATGATCAGCTTTGATAGACTTACCTCTTCTCAGAAATACAATGATCTAAGACAATTCCAAGACTCAGGATGGAAAATGCTATCCACATCAAGTAAAAGAACTATGGAGTCTGAAGATTTAAGCATACTCTTTTCTCTTTTTTTTTCTTTCCTATGGTTTTTCCCTTTTCTTCTGATTCTTCTTTCACAAGACTAGTGTGTAAATATGTTTAATACGATTGTACATGTATAGCCTATATTAAACTGCTTACTGTCTTGGAGGGGGGGGAGAGAAGGAGGAAAAAAAAATTGGAACCTAAAATCTTTTAAAAGAGAATATTGAAAACTATCTTTACATGAAATTGGACAAAAAATAAAATACTATTAAGTGGAAAAAATGTTAATATTAAATGAACATGTCTATGTATACATATATATATATATTTATGTATATATATAAAGAATTAAAAAAGGAAACTGGATTTCTAATATTGTAGCTCAAATATAACAAATTCAGTATGTTATTAAAAATAAAATCATGCTAAATTTAACATCAAAAGAAGTGATCTAAAGTTTCTCTCTCTCACACACACACACACACTCTCACAATTTTCCTTTAGTGAATTGTTAGTATATTGCATTCTACTTATGTAAAGATGCTCTCTATGCCTTTGTTTTTTATATAAACACCTGAAAAAAGTTTTCAAATGAGAACATGCTGCACTTTCCCTTATATTATATTTCTCTTTCTTCCTAGTAGCATGAAATGAGCAATGAATTGATAAATAGAAAAGCTGGTTTCCAGCCCTTGTCTGTCATTAACTAACTCACTTGCTATTTGACCGTGGCTAGGTCAGTTAAGCTCTCTGAGGATTAGATTCCTCATGAGTAAAAGGCAGACCATAATAACTCTCCTATGTAGCTCAAAGGCTTGTGAGAAAAGTGTTGCGTAAACCATAAAATGCTATGTAGTCATGAACCATTATAATGCTACTCAGTGGGAAAAGACTATGTTTAGTCCTGCTAAGCTAGAGGAAGGTTTCTGAGTTTTGATTTTCAACATTTTTCTTAGGCTGTATTAGGAGAAGAAAAACCATTCTATTGTGCTCCTGCTTTGTGCCTGTGTGTACACACACACACACACACACACACACACACACACACACACTTCATCCTATGAATTTCTAGGTCCACTAGCACACTGCATTAGATCTATATAGAGATACCCTCTATGCCTTTGATTTTTATACTGGCCCCTTTAGTGGGGCTGAGACTGACCTGGTATCTTTCTGCCCATAGGGTATCAGAGAGATGTATTCTATCATGTCAGTCCTCTGCCTTGGCCTCTCCCAGCTAGCAGAGGACCCTTTTTGCCTATTTATGGTCTTTTTTAAATAAAGGAGACAGAGAGATGGCTGTTCCTCCACCTTACATCCTGGCCTGATTTGCCTGCGGGGATATGAGAGAAATGCTATTCCATCCATTTCCTATGATGGCTCCCTTGTTTGAATAATCTTATACCCTAAGAGGACTCCACCCTGGGGACAAATATCTAGTAATGTAAATAAATCACTTCAACTCATTTACCAACGATTAGCAACTCCCACTCAGTTATACCATACCTTTCTCAGTGATCTGGAACCCCTGGTAATTATAAAAAAAACCTGTTTTCTATCCTCTACTGCCTGGATTCTTAGGCTTCTCAAACTGCACATCCCATCCTAAACATCACACTGTACAGCTTCTCAACTATTATGCTATGCTTTCTTTAATACATGCTCCATAGGTAAGAAACTTACCTTCATCTTAAATCTTTATATATATTTTTGCTACTCCTCTCATCATCTGATACCTGGTTGCCTTTTAAAAACAGCCTCTCTGACGCCCCTTTCTGGGCTAACTCTACTTTCACTCATTCCTCATGACTTATTAGCTATGGTGGGGAAATTGGAATAACATTGTTCCCTATTTTCACTTTCAGGATATCCCTCTACCACCATAATTCAGTAGAAAGGGCACCACAATCCTCTAAGTCTGACATTAGTGTCATCACTAACTCCTGTAACAGCAAGTACCCTAGCACACCCAAGGTGGCTTGCTAGTGCAGGTTCTTTTAATATGCTTTATAAAGAAGTGACAGCTTTAAAGGGGTTAATAATCCTACTTTAATTACAGAGAAAGGAGTATAGAAAATATAAGCATAAAAATTTGTACAAGAACCAACAGACAGTACTTCAGCTGTCTGAACATAGCAATGTTGCTATATACTTTACTTACATCACTGGATCAAAGGAGCACAAACACGTAAGCAGCCAGGGTGGGCAGATGGGAGGGGTGGGGGAAACCTGTTAACAAATGACCACTAAGAGTCTTAGCCAGGAAATCAAAAGACCCTTCTCATGACTGAATCCCCAAAGCAAAATGCCAACCTCCCAGAATATATACTAAAGACTTGGCCCCTGATTGGCTTAGAGCTAGAAGGTATGAAACCTATTTGACTCAGAGCAGCTGTGAATTATCAGGGTTCAAAGACAATTAATCCTTCAGATGTTTATAATTTAGCCTGAGTCTGGGAAACTGAACTCTGAAAATAAAACAACAAAAATCCCACCTTGCTTGTGATTACAATTCTTCATTCTCCCATCCCTCATATCCAATGATTTGTCAATTCCTGTGGATTCTTCCTTCGTAACATCTCTTATATACACCCCTTTCTCCCCTCTGATACTGCCATTTCCCTGGTGTAGGTCCTCATTATCTGATGCTTATATTATTGTAGTTTCCTGCTAGCTGGTTTACCTGCCTCAAGTCTCTTCCAACTCCACATCATCTCCCACTAGGCTGTCAAAGTGATTTTCCAAAGGAACAGATATGACCAGTAATTTCCTAACACCTTCAGGATAAAATCTAAAATTGTGTTTGGTGTTCTAAGTCCTTCACAACCTTTCTTTCTCTTTCATTGTTTCTTTGTTTCTTTCTTTGTTTCTCTCTCTCTCTCTCTCTCTCTCTTTCTCTTTCTTTCTCTCTCTCTCTCTCTCTCACACACACACACACACACATACACACACACACACACACACACATACACACACACACACACATCCCAATTTTCAGTTTTCTTAAATCTTATGCTTCACCACACTGTGATCTAGTTATAGGGTCCCCTCATGGGATACTCCATTTCCTGGCCTTTCCATTGGCTTTGCCCCATCTCTGGAATGATCTCTCCTTATCTGTGCCTTTGGACTTCCCTGGCTTCCTTATAATGCCAACTAAAATTCCACTTTCATTACCATTTGATTCTAGTGTCTACCATCTGTTGATTTTCTCCAATTCATCCTGTATATTGTTTGTTGTTAATTGTTTTCATGTTTCCCCATTAGACTGTGAACACCTTGAGAATAGAGATTGCCTTTTGCTTTTCTTTGTATCCTCATTGCATAGCACAGTGCCTGGCACTTATCAGGTAACTAATACATGTTTATTGACTAGCTTTAAAGTCATGGTCTTACAACTCAGAGTATATAGTGGCAAGAATTCTAGATTTGGAGACAGAGGATTTGAGTTTGAATCCTGACTTATAATTTTTACATAAATGACCTTGGGTGACTCATTTTCCTTTCTATATCTGAGTTTCTTAGTCTATAGAGGGGATGGGTTGGACTTGAAGATTCCATAGATCCCTTGAATCTCTAACACTTAGGTTTTGGGGGTAGGGATAACAGTTACAACCCTTGTTCATTTTACTGTTTCCACTCAATAGCTAGAGATAAATAAGTGAGGATCTGGAACAGTATAAATGTAGTAGAAATTATAACATCTCCTTTTCCATTCCTAGAAAGTATTCCCTGAAAGGGAGAAATACCAAATAAAAAGCAAGAAAAACATCAGGCTTATTCATTCAGTCTCTGGCAGTTGACCCCATTTGCTTACCCAGGACTAAAGCTGAGCTCCGAAGGAAAAAAGCCTTTTTTTTCTTTCTTTCTTTTTTTTTTTTTTTTAGAAAACACAATTAACATACTTGTGGGTGAATGGGTATATTCATATTTGGGAGTAATTGAGCTATAAACATAGGACTATGCCTCAATAGGAAAGAACCCCTCATCTCTAATTTTATTGCTATAGAACTGTGAGCTCTATTGGGAGAGTTGTATTCACTTACCAGATCAGGAGGGAAATATTACATCAAGTTTCTTATAATATCTAGGATGCTTAAGGAGATCAGTGAGTACCCTAGATAACATAGAGAAGACAGCAGCTTAGAGAATACACCAACAAAGGATACCACAGCTACCTGTGACAAGAGAGTAACAGTGAACAAAACAAACCATAGGAAAAGATAGAGATTTTTGGTGACTCTAAAACTGAAGCAGACACAGGGAACCCTAAGGGACCCTAGAATGAAAAGACATTTCATCTAGGGACTCTAAGTAACAACCAGAATATTCTTTTTGAGAGATTATGGGAATAGATATGTGTATGTGTGGGTGTGAAGAGTGAGGGTGGGGAACTTCAGTTATCACAGTTTGTTTCAGAATAGATTATGTTTCTTGGCTGGTCCTTTCTTTTAACAAAATTTCCTCCTTGTATATTATGGTGAATGTACTCTGAGGAAGTTAGACTCAACCTACGGGAATTTCCAGTGGAGAGATTTTCCCAGGTTTCCAAAATAGTTTGGATGAATAAATATGACTCCCATACCAGACCCCTTTGGGCCATAAGCCTTCTGACACAGAGGTTTTACAGTCACAGAGAAAAATGTAAATATAAATTTCATAAAGTTAGCGATGTCTTGTATTGAATTGTTGGGAAATATGTCTCTACCTATATTTCTACCTTATCTCTCTCTATATATATGTTACTCTGAATAAACTGAAATTTGAAGTATTTAGTTCTCCAGTGCTGAAATGTTTTCAGGCATAAGTCAAACTAACTGTGATGCCTACAATGTGTTATGAGTTCAAGAAAAGATAATTGAAACAAATTGGTGAGATCTAGCCGTCAAAATAAATTCAGCTTTTTGGAAGTTATCAATAATGTCATATTTTATGGCTATTAGAATTCAGTTCTGGCAGGTATAGATCAGAATTCTACAAATGGAAACATATTAAACAGATGTATCGTCTTCCAGGTGTAAGGTTTATAGAAGAAAAGATTCTTTCCAATCTCATTTCACTTGTAATTGAACAATTCCCCGTGAAGGATAAATTTTCACCAAATTGCATCGTGACATTTTCATGGCTTCAGTTTGCTTTACTACTGTCTCGAGTAAGTGCCTGGAATATTCTGTTTTATTCATCTCTAGAAGGCTGAGATTTTATGTCAAATTCCAAAAGGTTAAAAATATCAAGAATAAAATTAACCTCAAATTAAGCAAAACCTTGTGGTACAATGCTTGTTCTGAACAGTAAAGAGAATGCCATTTAATTCCCCAACCCCATAAACCAGATGCTTGTCTACTGATCTATGCAATACTTTTGTTCTCCCATTATGATGGAATTTTGCATAACTAGTATTCACTACTGCCTATCTGCTAGAGACTCAATTTTCCATATACCACAGTAATAAAAATTACACATAATATTTTCTCTTGTGCCATGTTGAAGCAAAATTCAAATTTATAAGTTAACTTTTGTCCAGAGCAGAGTGACCAGAGTAGTGAAGAAACTCAAAACTATGTATTATGAAAAAACCAAAAGAAAACATCTGGAGCAAGTACGTATGATTACTTAGAGAAATGAAAATTTATGGAATGGCCTGATAGCTGCATCCAGGTACTTGAAATGGTCTCCATGTCGAACAGTGGTTAGACTTGTATTCTTTGGCTCCAGAGTACCAAACTAAAGCTGGTGGTTAAAAGTTACAGAGACATTGGTTCTAGTTACATATTATGAAGAACATTTTTAACATTTAGAGCTGTCTGAAGATAGAATGTTGAGTCTCAAAAAATAAAGAGTATCTTGTCACTGAGGTATTCAAATGGAGGCTAGAGGACCCCTTGCCAAGGTTGCTATGGTTCAAAAAGGGTAGAAAAAAATAATGGCACAATGCAGTGGGTTATATAACTGTGAAAACAAAAATGTAACATCTTGGTATCTTTTAAGAAATGAAAAAGTCTATTTAAATTTATTCTAAAATTTTCATCAATATAATTAGGACTAGTCAAGTATAAGGAGGTAGGAGTGGTAGATACCACATGTTCAAAGATATGTAAATACAAGTTAATCTTAGGAAATAGTAACAACTGGAAGGATCAGAGAAGGCTATCCGATATAGTAACATCTGAACTGAGGTAAAGTTAAAGGAAGATCAGAATTCTTAGAGACAGAGATGAGAAGGGAGCACAACCTCAGCTTGGAGAACAGCCTTTGCAAATGTAGGAGGCAGGAGATAGAATGTTTAGTTTAAAGAATTTATGCATTTTATTCCATGTCTATATATCTATATATGTATATTCCAAACCATTTAACACCCTTCCTTTTTTTCTTAGTAGCTTCTTTTCTTTAATTAGGTCTCCAAATTGATTAGAATTAATCATCTCTGATTCACCAACAAAAAAATATTGCAATGAATTCTTTCACAATATTATTTATTTATTTAATGGTATATATGACATTTTCATCTATATCCACTACCCACATAATTATAGTCAGACCT
>JAQQSV010000866.1:0-44578 GCA_028646515.1 Pseudochirops corinnae | reverse complement strand
GGAATATACATATATAGATATATAGACATGGAATAAAATGCATAAATTCTTTAAACTAAACATTCTATCTCCTGCCTCCTACATTTGCAAAGGCTGTTCTCCAAGCTGAGGTTGTGCTCCCTTCTCATCTCTGTCTCTAAGAATTCTGATCTTCCTTTAACTTTACCTCAGTTCAGATGTTACTATATCGGATAGCCTTCTCTGATCCTTCCAGTTGTTACTATTTCCTAAGATTAACTTGTATTTACATATCTTTGAACATGTGGTATCTACCACTCCTACCTCCTTATACTTGACTAGTCCTAATTATATTGATGAAAATTTTAGAATAAATTTAAATAGACTTTTTCATTTCTTAAAAGATACCAAGATGTTACATTTTTGTTTTCACAGTTATATAACCCACTGCATTGTGCCATTATTTTTTTCTACCCTTTTTGAACCATAGCAACCTTGGCAAGGGGTCCTCTAGCCTCCATTTGAATACCTCAGTGACAAGATACTCTTTATTTTTTGAGACTCAACATTCTATCTTCAGACAGCTCTAAATGTTAAAAATGTTCTTCATAATATGTAACTAGAACCAATGTCTCTGTAACTTTTAACCACCAGCTTTAGTTTGGTACTCTGGAGCCAAAGAATACAAGTCTAACCACTGTTCGACATGGAGACCATTTCAAGTACCTGGATGCAGCTATCAGGCCATTCCATAAATTTTCATTTCTCTAAGTAATCATACGTACTTGCTCCAGATGTTTTCTTTTGGTTTTTTCATAATACATAGTTTTGAGTTTCTTCACTACTCTGGTCACTCTGCTCTGGACAAAAGTTAACTTATAAATTTGAATTTTGCTTCAACATGGCACAAGAGAAAATATTATGTGTAATTTTTATTACTGTGGTATATGGAAAATTGAGTCTCTAGCAGATAGGCAGTAGTGAATACTAGTTATGCAAAATTCCATCATAATGGGAGAACAAAAGTATTGCATAGATCAGTAGACAAGCATCTGGTTTATGGGGTTGGGGAATTAAATGGCATTCTCTTTACTGTTCAGAACAAGCATTGTACCACAAGGTTTTGCTTAATTTGAGGTTAATTTTATTCTTGATATTTTTAACCTTTTGGA
Source organism: Pseudochirops corinnae (assembly GCA_028646515.1). Taxonomy (NCBI): domain Eukaryota; kingdom Metazoa; phylum Chordata; class Mammalia; order Diprotodontia; family Pseudocheiridae; genus Pseudochirops; species Pseudochirops corinnae. Next base: position 43,448 of record JAQQSV010000866.1, on the reverse strand, counting down.
ATTTGACATAAAATCTCAGCCTTCTAGAGATGAATAAAACAGAATATTCCAGGCACTTACTCGAGACAGTAGTAAAGCAAACTGAAGCCATGAAAATGTCACGATGCAATTTGGTGAAAATTTATCCTTCACGGGGAATTGTTCAATTACAAGTGAAATGAGATTGGAAAGAATCTTTTCTTCTATAAACCTTACACCTGGAAGACGATACATCTGTTTAATATGTTTCCATTTGTAGAATTCTGATCTATACCTGCCAGAACTGAATTCTAATAGCCATAAAATATGACATTATTGATAACTTCCAAAAAGCTGAATTTATTTTGACGGCTAGATCTCACCAATTTGTTTCAATTATCTTTTCTTGAACTCATAACACATTGTAGGCATCACAGTTAGTTTGACTTATGCCTGAAAACATTTCAGCACTGGAGAACTAAATACTTCAAATTTCAGTTTATTCAGAGTAACATATATATAGAGAGAGATAAGGTAGAAATATAGGTAGAGACATATTTCCCAACAATTCAATACAAGACATCGCTAACTTTATGAAATTTATATTTACATTTTTCTCTGTGACTGTAAAACCTCTGTGTCAGAAGGCTTATGGCCCAAAGGGGTCTGGTATGGGAGTCATATTTATTCATCCAAACTATTTTGGAAACCTGGGAAAATCTCTCCACTGGAAATTCCCGTAGGTTGAGTCTAACTTCCTCAGAGTACATTCACCATAATATACAAGGAGGAAATTTTGTTAAAAGAAAGGACCAGCCAAGAAACATAATCTATTCTGAAACAAACTGTGATAACTGAAGTTCCCCACCCTCACTCTTCACACCCACACATACACATATCTATTCCCATAATCTCTCAAAAAGAATATTCTGGTTGTTACTTAGAGTCCCTAGATGAAATGTCTTTTCATTCTAGGGTCCCTTAGGGTTCCCTGTGTCTGCTTCAGTTTTAGAGTCACCAAAAATCTCTATCTTTTCCTATGGTTTGTTTTGTTCACTGTTACTCTCTTGTCACAGGTAGCTGTGGTATCCTTTGTTGGTGTATTCTCTAAGCTGCTGTCTTCTCTATGTTATCTAGGGTACTCACTGATCTCCTTAAGCATCCTAGATATTATAAGAAACTTGATGTAATATTTCCCTCCTGATCTGGTAAGTGAATACAACTCTCCCAATAGAGCTCACAGTTCTATAGCAATAAAATTAGAGATGAGGGGTTCTTTCCTATTGAGGCATAGTCCTATGTTTATAGCTCAATTACTCCCAAATATGAATATACCCATTCACCCACAAGTATGTTAATTGTGTTTTCTAAAAAAAAAAAAAAAAGAAAGAAAGAAAAAAAAGGCTTTTTTCCTTCGGAGCTCAGCTTTAGTCCTGGGTAAGCAAATGGGGTCAACTGCCAGAGACTGAATGAATAAGCCTGATGTTTTTCTTGCTTTTTATTTGGTATTTCTCCCTTTCAGGGAATACTTTCTAGGGATGGAAAAGGAGATGTTATAATTTCTACTACATTTATACTGTTCCAGATCCTCACTTATTTATCTCTAGCTATTGAGTGGAAACAGTAAAATGAACAAGGGTTGTAACTGTTATCCCTACCCCCAAAACCTAAGTGTTAGAGATTCAAGGGATCTATGGAATCTTCAAGTCCAACCCATCCCCTCTATAGACTAAGAAACTCAGATATAGAAAGGAAAATGAGTCACCCAAGGTCATTTATGTAAAAATTATAAGTCAGGATTCAAACTCAAATCCTCTGTCTCCAAATCTAGAATTCTTGCCACTATATACTCTGAGTTGTAAGACCATGACTTTAAAGCTAGTCAATAAACATGTATTAGTTACCTGATAAGTGCCAGGCACTGTGCTATGCAATGAGGATACAAAGAAAAGCAAAAGGCAATCTCTATTCTCAAGGTGTTCACAGTCTAATGGGGAAACATGAAAACAATTAACAACAAACAATATACAGGATGAATTGGAGAAAATCAACAGATGGTAGACACTAGAATCAAATGGTAATGAAAGTGGAATTTTAGTTGGCATTATAAGGAAGCCAGGGAAGTCCAAAGGCACAGATAAGGAGAGATCATTCCAGAGATGGGGCAAAGCCAATGGAAAGGCCAGGAAATGGAGTATCCCATGAGGGGACCCTATAACTAGATCACAGTGTGGTGAAGCATAAGATTTAAGAAAACTGAAAATTGGGATGTGTGTGTGTGTGTGTATGTGTGTGTGTGTGTGTGTGTGTATGTGTGTGTGTGTGTGTGTGAGAGAGAGAGAGAGAGAGAAAGAAAGAGAAAGAGAGAGAGAGAGAGAGAGAGAGAAACAAAGAAAGAAACAAAGAAACAATGAAAGAGAAAGAAAGGTTGTGAAGGACTTAGAACACCAAACACAATTTTAGATTTTATCCTGAAGGTGTTAGGAAATTACTGGTCATATCTGTTCCTTTGGAAAATCACTTTGACAGCCTAGTGGGAGATGATGTGGAGTTGGAAGAGACTTGAGGCAGGTAAACCAGCTAGCAGGAAACTACAATAATATAAGCATCAGATAATGAGGACCTACACCAGGGAAATGGCAGTATCAGAGGGGAGAAAGGGGTGTATATAAGAGATGTTACGAAGGAAGAATCCACAGGAATTGACAAATCATTGGATATGAGGGATGGGAGAATGAAGAATTGTAATCACAAGCAAGGTGGGATTTTTGTTGTTTTATTTTCAGAGTTCAGTTTCCCAGACTCAGGCTAAATTATAAACATCTGAAGGATTAATTGTCTTTGAACCCTGATAATTCACAGCTGCTCTGAGTCAAATAGGTTTCATACCTTCTAGCTCTAAGCCAATCAGGGGCCAAGTCTTTAGTATATATTCTGGGAGGTTGGCATTTTGCTTTGGGGATTCAGTCATGAGAAGGGTCTTTTGATTTCCTGGCTAAGACTCTTAGTGGTCATTTGTTAACAGGTTTCCCCCACCCCTCCCATCTGCCCACCCTGGCTGCTTACGTGTTTGTGCTCCCTTGATCCAGTGATGTAAGTAAAGTATATAGCAACATTGCTATGTTCAGACAGCTGAAGTACTGTCTGTTGGTTCTTGTACAAATTTTTATGCTTATATTTTCTATACTCCTTTCTCTGTAATTAAAGTAGGATTATTAACCCCTTTAAAGCTGTCACTTCTTTATAAAGCATATTAAAAGAACCTGCACTAGCAAGCCACCTTGGGTGTGCTAGGGTACTTGCTGTTACAGGAGTTAGTGATGACACTAATGTCAGACTTAGAGGATTGTGGTGCCCTTTCTACTGAATTATGGTGGTAGAGGGATATCCTGAAAGTGAAAATAGGGAACAATGTTATTCCAATTTCCCCACCATAGCTAATAAGTCATGAGGAATGAGTGAAAGTAGAGTTAGCCCAGAAAGGGGCGTCAGAGAGGCTGTTTTTAAAAGGCAACCAGGTATCAGATGATGAGAGGAGTAGCAAAAATATATATAAAGATTTAAGATGAAGGTAAGTTTCTTACCTATGGAGCATGTATTAAAGAAAGCATAGCATAATAGTTGAGAAGCTGTACAGTGTGATGTTTAGGATGGGATGTGCAGTTTGAGAAGCCTAAGAATCCAGGCAGTAGAGGATAGAAAACAGGTTTTTTTTATAATTACCAGGGGTTCCAGATCACTGAGAAAGGTATGGTATAACTGAGTGGGAGTTGCTAATCGTTGGTAAATGAGTTGAAGTGATTTATTTACATTACTAGATATTTGTCCCCAGGGTGGAGTCCTCTTAGGGTATAAGATTATTCAAACAAGGGAGCCATCATAGGAAATGGATGGAATAGCATTTCTCTCATATCCCCGCAGGCAAATCAGGCCAGGATGTAAGGTGGAGGAACAGCCATCTCTCTGTCTCCTTTATTTAAAAAAGACCATAAATAGGCAAAAAGGGTCCTCTGCTAGCTGGGAGAGGCCAAGGCAGAGGACTGACATGATAGAATACATCTCTCTGATACCCTATGGGCAGAAAGATACCAGGTCAGTCTCAGCCCCACTAAAGGGGCCAGTATAAAAATCAAAGGCATAGAGGGTATCTCTATATAGATCTAATGCAGTGTGCTAGTGGACCTAGAAATTCATAGGATGAAGTGTGTGTGTGTGTGTGTGTGTGTGTGTGTGTGTGTGTGTACACACAGGCACAAAGCAGGAGCACAATAGAATGGTTTTTCTTCTCCTAATACAGCCTAAGAAAAATGTTGAAAATCAAAACTCAGAAACCTTCCTCTAGCTTAGCAGGACTAAACATAGTCTTTTCCCACTGAGTAGCATTATAATGGTTCATGACTACATAGCATTTTATGGTTTACGCAACACTTTTCTCACAAGCCTTTGAGCTACATAGGAGAGTTATTATGGTCTGCCTTTTACTCATGAGGAATCTAATCCTCAGAGAGCTTAACTGACCTAGCCACGGTCAAATAGCAAGTGAGTTAGTTAATGACAGACAAGGGCTGGAAACCAGCTTTTCTATTTATCAATTCATTGCTCATTTCATGCTACTAGGAAGAAAGAGAAATATAATATAAGGGAAAGTGCAGCATGTTCTCATTTGAAAACTTTTTTCAGGTGTTTATATAAAAAACAAAGGCATAGAGAGCATCTTTACATAAGTAGAATGCAATATACTAACAATTCACTAAAGGAAAATTGTGAGAGTGTGTGTGTGTGTGTGAGAGAGAGAAACTTTAGATCACTTCTTTTGATGTTAAATTTAGCATGATTTTATTTTTAATAACATACTGAATTTGTTATATTTGAGCTACAATATTAGAAATCCAGTTTCCTTTTTTAATTCTTTATATATATACATAAATATATATATATATGTATACATAGACATGTTCATTTAATATTAACATTTTTTCCACTTAATAGTATTTTATTTTTTGTCCAATTTCATGTAAAGATAGTTTTCAATATTCTCTTTTAAAAGATTTTAGGTTCCAATTTTTTTTTCCTCCTTCTCTCCCCCCCCTCCAAGACAGTAAGCAGTTTAATATAGGCTATACATGTACAATCGTATTAAACATATTTACACACTAGTCTTGTGAAAGAAGAATCAGAAGAAAAGGGAAAAACCATAGGAAAGAAAAAAAAAGAGAAAAGAGTATGCTTAAATCTTCAGACTCCATAGTTCTTTTACTTGATGTGGATAGCATTTTCCATCCTGAGTCTTGGAATTGTCTTAGATCATTGTATTTCTGAGAAGAGGTAAGTCTATCAAAGCTGATCATTGCATGTTGGTACTGTGTACAGTGTTCTCTTGGTAACATGACTTTAAAATATACTGTTTTGAAGTGCACACAACCAAAAAGAATGAATATGAAAATATATGCTTCTTAAAAGAAATATTTGCTTTAATATTTTGTAAAAAATTAGCTTGACAATGTCAATTTGATTTTACTTAATACTCTTCTTTTAGTTTTTTGCTTATTTAAGTAAATTTGGAAAAAAAATAACGGTACAAGTGAATATTGTTAATAACATCAAATATGACAAATTATTCAAAGATAATTACACAAATGATATCATTGAAAAATGACCATTTTGAGCTGAATACATCACACCAAGAAATATGGTTTTTTTAGTATTAAAGAACATCCTTGAGATAATTTTTAAGATAAAAAAAGGAAGCTACACAATGGTGGTTTAACAGGTTTAAAGAATCATACCCCTTTGCTGAAGGCTGGATATTATATTGGAAAAAGCAGAATATATGAAATAGGAATATGTGGGTGTACATCCTGCCTTTGCTTCTTATGAACTGTGTGTCACTGAGGAAATTAATGATTTTTTTTTCATTTTCAGATGTATCTTGTGATACTTTTACTAACCACATCCCAGGGTTGACACTGATAAGGGGGAAAATAACACTTTTTAAACCATACCATGTAATATACATGACCTGTGTTATCATTTTTCTATTTTCAGTATCATTTAGTATCAGTTTTACTCTATCATGATCATTATGTAGCACATGTATTCATCTGCCCTTTCATATTTGGATCCTACCAGAGAGGCCCCAATTCAAGATACTATGTGGATCTGTATCCTTAAAAATCATAATTCATTAATTGACATATATGTTTACTTTCCTAGTACCTAAAATAAATGATTAATTCAAACTCAAAGCATTAATAATATATCACGCTAAGACAGCTTCCCCCTTAAATCTGTGGCATAGTTCTTCCGTACAAGTACATGATATCATTGGAAATAGCAAATGTATTCAGGAAATGTGAATGATTGAGTTGCATATGTAGAAGGCTCACACTTATGGAAAATATGTCCTGAAATACACAAATAGCAAGAAATGACTGGGTGTTAAATATGGAATGGCAAATGTGGAGGGAAGATATGTGGCCAAGTCACAAGTATAGAAAGGGAAGTCCTCATTCTAATGATGTAAGATTACAATATTTTCTACTGATTGTGTAGTTGTCCCAGAAGTCTGGCATGATGAGTAGGCTTTACCATGTGTTGGTCTGGCACATAATTTCTGTTGAGTGTTATTCCCTCTTAAGTTAACATAGTGACAGTTGAATATTGAATAATGACAGTGCTGTGATCAGGGCTAAATGTGACTTCATTAGGCATTTGATAGTGGAGGTTCTTGCTTCCAACTTCTGACTTTAGCCATTATCTTCAACTCATAAACTTCAACATAATCTTCCTTATAATAACTCCTTTCACCATTAAAAAAAAACAGGAAAATCGGAGCTGAAAGGTGTCCATCAATTTGTGAATTGATGAAGAAATTATAGTGACGAGTGTTTTCGACCATTATCATATTGTAAAAAATGAGGAGGGAAAATTTTCAAGGAGATATGAAAAGAAAGTTCATTTGGCAAAGTGAAGTTGTTAGAAGCAGGAGAACTATTTATACTTTAACACTAATATTGTAAAAGGCAAACAATTCTGAAAGACTTAAGACCTCAGATCCTTCCAGTGAATGGAGAATAGCAGTAGGAAAAAAAATTGATAATTGATCATTTTAAAAATAATTTTAATAATAGTTAACATTTGTATAACCTTTACAAATATCTCATTTTATCCTAAAACACCCTGAGATGCAGGTGTTATAATTATCCAATAGTGGGAGAAGGAAACTGAGCCACAGACAGGTTAAGTGATTTGCCCAGACAATTCCACGAGGTCAAATATGAAGTCAGGCCTTTCTGATTCTCGGCCCAATATTTTACCCAGTGTACCAGCTGGCTGCTGCTTTTTGAAAAAAAGAAAACTGGTGTCTTTTACCTCTCTTTTAAGTAAGATTCTAGCAGAGATTCCCAAACTTATTTGCCCTACTGCCCCCTCTAAAAAAAAAATTACTCAGCACTGCCCCTTCTCCAATCTACTTTCTTTAACCCTTTTAGCCCTTTAATACACACACACACACACACACACACACACACACACAATATTATAATATAATATAATTATGTATATATAATACTATAATATAATGTCATTTTGTATATATAATTGTTTATAATTTATATACATGTATGTGTGTGTGTCTGTGTGTGTATATATATATTTATATATATGTGTGTGTGTATATATATATATATATATATGTCTATATATAGATAGATAGAAAGATACATAAAAATGTTTTTTTGAAAATTATATTATCCAAGTCTACTACCTCCTCCACCTGGATCATTCCATTGTCCCCTTGGGATCAAAATTCCCCCTTTGAGAAACTATGCTCCAGAGGCTTAAGCTATAAACCTTTTAGTGAGACAAATTCTTTAATCATTCAGTATCAGACTAGGGAAAACCCTAAGGTTCTTTCTCCCAAAAAGATAGTGTCTGTCTATATTTAGAGCAGCATTGCCCAACATATGGCCCATAAGGCCACTTCAGGAACAGAAATGATTTTGAACAGCCCTTGGAAAAATGTAGGGTTGCCAGCATGTACTCTCTCCTGTTTGTCACGTGACCCGGTGCAACCAACTATTGTTAGTCTGTCTCTAGTCTAACCTATCTCTGCCCAAAGAAGTTTAGCTTATTAAAATGTTGCCCTCTAGCTACTTCCAAGTTGTACAGGTCAGCCTTAGAGTCTTGGCTGTGGTAAGCATTTACTCTCCTCAAGGAAATTTCTAATATCAAGGGTTCAAACTCATCTAGAACATTGACTAACCATCTAGCTAAGTAGTATTCACAATAATTAACCTTACTCATAACTCTTGACTTCCTGCTTATAAGAGGCAGGGTTTCATCTTAAGTCTTAGGAATAAAAAGTCCTTACAGTTACTACTTAATTCCTCTATAGGTAAGTTATTTTGCTAAGACTATTTAGGAGAAGAAATTCTATGGAAAAAAAGCAAAAAACAACAGTAAAACAGCAATTACATGATCCACTATAATACCCCATCCCTTCCCCATCCTCTCAATTTCCTAGTTATTGCCATGAATATGAATCTGATCTACCACAATGTCTAAGTTCAGAAGGCAAGGTCATTGTATTGTTATGGTTATCTCTTTCCCATTTGTGTCTTTATATGGCATATATAGCAGCAAATAAGCTTTCCTCCATGTAGAATAAATAAATAAATAATAATAAATAGTTAAATTGCAGAAAACAAACTATATTGAATAAATCTGTTATGTGTGTCTCGCTCTTTAAATACTATGTTTTCATTTTGAAAGGGGAAACATTCCTTTAAAAATGTTGAAAAAGAGGAAATTTATATTTCTCTTTTCACTTTAATGGATTAGAAATGACATTCTAGAAGTGGGCAATTTTTGAAGGATTTTGGTGCCACTGTACCAACTGTCTATTATTTCTAAGATAGGATTTTGTTGTCTTCCTTCCCTCTACTCCTTCTTCAGAATTGACTAGCATAGGCTTTTTAGGATCATTGCAAATGCTAAAGGGAATTTCCTATATTTAACTTTGAAAATAAAATTTAAAAAAATAAAACAACAAACACCCAAATAACTATGTGTTTGTGCTTAAGGATTGAATTCATATAATATGTCAATTAGAAAGCACTTAAAATAGAATGCTGGGATAACTGAACATTCTTAATGATAGAATTTTCTCATCGGTCCCCAATTTTCTAAAGCAGTTAAGGGCTCTTAGATTGTTCAGTTTAACTTTAGTTCCAATTTAAACCCTCAAAACATGTGTTCAATGGAAAAAAGACTTCAGTTTGCCCATTTTCTTCTTCTCACAACATAAAAAGCAAAGATAATTTTTGATGTTAAGACAAATACCTCTTGTAAGAGTGAGAACTGAAGACAGCACCTAAATGTGCCTTTCATCTATTAGAAGATTTTGAATGGACCAGCAGTTGGCTTAAAATATATGAGTGAACATTTTTAAGATGTGCCTCTTGGAGTGTTACCTTGAACAGAAAAATAGTAATTACTCGTGTTAAATTGTTCAGGTAGTTACAAATATGTATATGAAAACAATTACCCTCAGAATAACTTCATTTAATCTAAACTGAGTTCTTCAAGGATTTATTTTAGGAATAAACACTATTTAAAATTAAGAAGAACTTGGTTGCCATCCACATCTGACATTAGCTGTGTGATCATGGGCAAGTACTCTAACCTTCTAAAATTCAGGTGAGGCTCAAATATTTATCTACTACATTATAGCCAGGTTGTATTGTCCATTGTTAGAAGAAGCCACTAGACCTACAGAAATCATACACCCATACATACATGTGTACATCCACATGCACACAAAATCCTTGGGTTTTGGACACTGAAAGCATCACATGCACAAAACATTAAGTACTTCAGAGAGATAAAAACATAGATACTACTTTCCCTAGGAGTTTACCCTCCAATACTCTAAAGTATAGGTGATGACTCAGTGATTTAGATACTTTTCATGCCTTAACACACAACCCCTTTTGTATGTTAATACAGTAAATGGAATGCAATTTTAAAAAAAAAGTCTACTTGTTTCAATCTTTCTGGTGACAAGCCTTTCTAAAATCAATGAGACTGGTCTTCTGAAAGTGGTTACACCATTCCTCTCTCGGCCAGTACTTACTTAAAGATTTTGTCTTTGAATAGGACCTCCCTTACCTTATACTCCATTAGCATATCTTTTGAAAAGTTAGCATCATCTCTATGACAAGCTGAGACATCTGGATAGAATTAGAGTGGAGAATGAATTTATAATCCATAATTAATTATAGAATATCAATACCAAAATGTGAACAAAGGACAGTAAATCTGTACTGAAAAGGCAGGCTTCAAACACCAGAAAAGGCAATGGGTTTAGAGCCAAGGAAACTAGGACATTGTAGAAATGGAAGGTGAAGAATAAACAGGGTCCTATCTTGTATGAAATGGAGCAAAGATTTCCTCAGCTATTCTTGCTTTTGTGGGATCAACTAAGACGGAAGTAGTTGATTGCACCAGCAGCTCTGCAGGGGTATTTAGGGAATGCCAGGAAGTGGGTAGGCTGCTGATGAATCATTGTTGATCAGTATAAGAACAGTTGATGTAGGAAGACTGAATTGTGAAAAGGGCAGTTAGAAGGAAGGAATTAGGCATATTATGGGAGAGGTCAAGAGTCTGAAAAATACACTGATGGGTCCTGAAATATCTCATTATAGACATCACAGGATCATACATTTAAAGCTGCAAAATAAATTAAAGTCATCTCCTCCAAGCCCTTCATTTTATGGGTAAGGTGATCAATCATTCAACAATCATTTATTAAGTTTTTTTTTTTTTTTACATACAGGGACTGTGCTAATTGCAGAGTAAAATAAAAACAGTCCCTGACCTCAAGAAGCTTATATTGTAATTGGTGAAACAAAGCATATAAACAGTAAATATAAGTTAAATGCATAATAAATGCTTTAGTTAACTTTAGAGTTAACTTTAAAGAGGAAAAAAAAATACATACAGACAATAGGACAAGGCCACCTGGAGGTGGTGAGGCTTGAACTGTATCTTCAAAGAAGCCAGGAATTTTAAAAGTTGGAGTGGCTTGCCCAAGGTCACACAGCTAATAATTAGTGGAGATATTCTTTAAACCCTTGTCTTTCAACTCCAAATCCAATTCTCTTTCTCACTATATTTTATTATACTCATTATAGTTTGACTATACTCCCTCTGGTCTTCAGTCTCTTTCCCTTATAGCATCATTGTGGTTTGTTGGAATATCCACAAACAATATTTTTATTTGTCCAAATTATAAGTGATTTTCTGCTTCAGTAATAGTGGGGGAGGGGGAGGGAGGGAGAGACAGACAAATACAGAGAGAGAGTCCAAAGTGCCAAAGTGAGAGCATGAATTTGGAAAGCACGCGATCATGGGAGATAGCTCTAGAATCAGAACCAGCAGTCTAAATTAAACCAGTTCAGCTTTCTGAGATTTGTACTTGTACAACTGACCTCACTGATTTATCCTGAGAAAACATTATGAACTGAAGAGAATTATGCAACAATGAGCAACCATCATTATTTTTACCTATAAAAATTAACTGATTTTATTTTCTCAATTTAATGTTCTTCTTAGAATTTTAAGATGAAATCAATCAAGATGTGAGGAAATGGCATGTAGGAAATAGAGACCTGGAATGTTACAGGACAGTCATTTGGGAAAGCACTTTAGAGAACAAAAATGGTTTAGACTATCTTTTTTTTTTTGGTTTGTTTAAACCATTGCTCTCACCAAAAGGGAGCAGTATTCAACATAAAAAGGCTAATTTTGCTAATATGATTGTGTCAGTGAAACAGCAATTATGCATCAGTGTCAATGGAGCAGCAATTAGACATGTTAAGTCTCTAACTGTGAGGCTCGAGATAAAATTTTAATCTTCAACTGCTTCCTTTTACTCTTTGATGGAGGTTATTGAAGTGATCATCATGAATAATACACCTCTTTATTTCCATTTCTAAGCACTGGGAAATCATACGTATCACTCATAGGGATCTCTGCTTACCAGATGGGAATACCATAGCTAACTGGAAATCTTGTCAAAGAAATGTGGTCAGAAGCTTTGAGCTTGTGTAGGATGTGGACAAGTAGAAAAGTTGTCCTGGTCCCATGGTGGTCATACCTAAATTGTAGTTATTTGACCTCTTTTGTCTATTCTACATACCCTTACTGAGTGTCTATTGTGTGTGAGATGCTCTACTACTTGCTAGTGATGCTAAGATGAAATTTTAAATATCTCTGCTTTCAGGAAGCTTACATTTTACTTGGAAGATACAACATGGGAACAGATAAGGAAATACAATATAACTTGAGGAAACAGAAAATATTAACATGTGGAGGGAGGTTAGAAAAGCTTTTTAGTAGTTGCTACCTAAGTTGAGATTTGAAGGAATCTAGGAATTATAAGTGGCAGAAATTTGCTTCAGGCATGGGCCACAGTCCATGATATAATGGTCAGATTTGGGGAAGAAACAGTAATACCAAGTTGTTGAAAGATAGATCATAGGAAGGGAGGTAATATTAAGTTTGCAAATGTTTTTGGGAACTAGATTGTAGAATACCTGAAATACTGGGATAAAGAACATGCATTTGATTAGAGTCATGAAAAATTTTTAATCAGGAAAGCATCATGTTGTGATCTGTGATTTATGGACATTAACTTGTTAGTTATATGTAGGGTAGTTTAAAAGGGGGAAAAACTGTGCTACCAAGTAGGAGATCATTGCAATTGCTAAGTTAGAGTAGAGGCCATATGGTTGCAGAAAGGGTCACAGAAAAAAGGGGCTGTTAGAAGTAGAATGAACAATATTTGGCAACTGATGGATATAGGGGTAAGGGTTTGAGAGAGAGAGATTCAAGGATGGCTCCATAGTTATAGGCCTGAGTGATTGAAAACATGAAAGTATACTTAAAAATAGTATGTTTTCTTAAGTATATGTATTCTAAATAAGATCTAACACAAAAATAAAACTTTTCAGAAGGTTTTCTTCCTTTCAAAACAAATATCTAAATTGCACATTTATTGTTTGACCCTAGGCAAATGACTCTTTCAGGCTCAATTTCTTTATCACAAAAAGGTTGAAGGTTTGATGTGAAGAGAATCTTTTACTAAAGAGGAACTGGTTACTCACTCACTCACTCATTCCTCTTCAGTATTGTCAGGGGACATATGTTTTTTAATCAGTTAAGTAAAGTTAATGTTTTTCTCAGGTTATTCACATTTTAATTCCTCCTTCTATGACCTTAAGTTAAGTATAGCCATTTATACGTATAAATAATTATTGCTCACAAAAAAGACTCATGATAAGATTCTCTCTGCTCAAAATCAGCCAGGTCAATATAATGCTTTAACAAATCATGGTCTCCTCTAACAATAAACATAATCTAGTTTCTTTATTTTGGACAGTTTTAATATGGACTATTTGAATTGAGGTATTTTAGATATTATGTTTCCTAGTGCTCTCTGCTTTACAGTGCAGGATAATGTATATACTCATAAATAAAGGAATTTAAAGGATAAAGTATCCATCTCTTCCCATCTTCTGACAAGCAGATCCATTTCAGAAACATAAAGAAGGGCTGGCCAATAAGTACCGTCTACAGTTGAAAAGAAAGTTATACAGGCATTACACATTGTGTGCTTCATCTGTTTTCAAACTTGAACTATTCATCTGGCGTTTTGGTCATGGCCTATTCCTGCCTCTATATTCATCTTGACTCTGTTCTTCTGGAGCAGCTTTTTTTTTTTCTTTTTTACTGCTGGAATCTTCTTGATGTACATCTTTCTGCTTAGCATCCTCCATAATGTTTCTTTCCATTCAACTTGGTAAACTAGACTTTATTTCATCTGTCTTTGGACTTCCACTTACCCCCATTCAAGCTAAGAACAGCTATCCTCTTCCAAACTCCCCTTTTGTTAGTCAGGGACATTTGGCAGACTTTTTGCCAGAGCTTACAGTTGGGATATGACAGTTACCTACATTTAAATTTTATACACTGCATGAACAAAATGAATAGTGCCCTAATGTAAAGTAGGTGTGAAGTCACTGAACATAAGAAGAAAACAAGTAACAAGTAATTATATCAGTGTTGCAATTGTTTTACTTTGTATACTTAAAAGTCCTATTTGGATTCAAGTTTTCTGACTTAGATTTGACTTAGATTTTTCTTCCTTTAATACTACTCTTAACCATACCTAATTCTTCTTATATATAAAATACCTATTCTTCTTAACGTTTCCTAGTCATTTCTGTTAAAATCAAATTGACTTTGTCTCCAGTTTTGTAAATGATTCTATTCTATATCACTACTGATATTTTGTATACCCGAGTCACATTTCTTTATCTCTGATTTAAGTTCAGAAGTTCAGTTTTCATGTCTAAGTTAGGGTTAAAAGTTCAGTTTTCCTGCAAAATATTATTCTATTCTGGTGTCAAAGAAATCTATTTTCCTTGAAGGAGACAGGTAGATGCCAGGGAATCTGGTCTGTTACCTCTCCAACACGGGATATCCTTCAAGAAAATCTGGTCTGTTAATGTGATAATTAGCCATGCGAGTGGATACCACCAATGAGCTTTCCATAGCAACAAGATGGAAAAGGGATTTTTGTTAGCCCTTAATTTCACATTTGCAGTCAGTTATATTGCCCCTCCACACACACATATACATACAACTACCTGTGATGCTTCTGTCTTTGTAACCAATCATATTTTCCCCATCTATGATGTTACAGTTTTGTCAATGAATTATATTGCTTTCTCCATCCATGATGCTGCTTTTTAGTTTTTGAATTTTTTTTCTATAAAAAGGATGCCTATCCTCATTCAGGGTCTTTTGGCTTATTGGGAAGCTGAAAGATCTGTTTTGTTGATAACTGCTAACTTTACCAATAAGTTGAATGTGCTCAGAACTTTGTTACTGTTATCTTAATTGCAGCTGAGACATTCCTTAATCTCTAAAGATGTATGTCATAGTTTCTTCCTTTCAGTTTGGATTTTTTGTTCCAATCTATAAAAAAGATCTTTTGGTTTTATTAAAATTCAGTCTCAGTCCTAGTTTCCTCATTGTTTCCAGTTTTACTTGTCTTCCAGGTACTTGTAATGCAATATTTTGGGAGAGGTGTCAGCCAGTTTGCAGAATTAATCTTTGTATCCTTATCCTTTGCATTACCTGATAGTCAGCACATAGCCACATGTGCTTTCATCTCATCCCTATTACCTTTAATCCCATTTACATATCATATGGCAAAAGGGGGAGGAACAGTGATGAAATAGTCCAAACCCCTTTTGGAAATGTGTGCCTATCTGATTGACTTGCTCTTGCTATTAAAAACTGTTGCTAAAATAGTTTCCTATTTGAATCCTGGGTTGGCCCCAGTGGACAATTCATCAAAGCTTTTCTGCTTTGGTGTTTTTATAAACCCCTTTTTCACTTTCTCTTTCTGAGTTTTGTCTCTTTAATTGGGATGAAGGCCTGAACACAGAATTTTCCCTTTACTTAACTAAAAGAAAATGTATGTATGATTATATATGTGTATATATGTATATGTATACACATATATATGTGTGTGTGTATTTTTGTATTTTCATTTCTCTACCATATGAAAAGTTTCTGTTTTTGAAATTTTAAGTAACATCTCCAAATTATTTTTTCCCAGCAGATACAACTGATGTAGCCTACAAATGGATATTTTATGGAAAAGACAAGCAAATATGAGTTGTCAGCTGAATTTGTTTCCATTCTATTTTTCCTTTTCCATATGATTTTGAAAAGGCAGTTAACTGACTGGATGCATTAATTGCTATATAATTCCATATATACCACATACTTTTTTGTAAGATACTGTAATTGCAAAGTTTAGATGATTAATTCTGGTAAAAGATGTGTCACCTCATGAAATACTGTATCCAAAATATACAAAGAAACCTAAAACATACCAGATATTTGGGTTTCATATTGACCTGAGATATGTGATCTCATGAATATATATATTCCCTCAAATTGTATAGAACCTAGATCTTTTTTTTTAAATTTTCATCTTATGCCCCTCATCCATTTTTTCACATACCTTTTCTATAGGTGGTCCATACAATGTTGGGAGACTTAAAAATCTTTTGATATTATGTAAACATCTGTGGGCCATATGTACTGCCCAACTGTTATCTTATGCTTTAAGATTGGCCCACCCCACACTCCTTTCTGGATAATATTTTTCTAACAGCTATTTATGCCACTTATGTCACTGAACTTTTTAATGATATATTACAAGTCAATTATATTTCTATGTTAATAGAACAACTGTTTATTACAAATTGAGTTAGCTATCTCTTTAGTCTTAACAGAGAAACATTTTGAATGATTATAATCCTGTTTGGGAGACTTCCCAATGTTCTTGCTCTTGATGGAATCAATAAAAGATCATTTGCAGTATCTAATCATCTCTTTTTCATTTAGGATCTAAATTTGACACCTTGCATGACAGTAGAAAACATCTTTGGTGAGCATATGTCTCTCATTTTAATGTCCCACTTATACAAAAATAATTGGATAGTATATGCCAGGAACTGTTGATAATAATCAGGTGGTCATCAAAAATTTTCTCTGTTATGCCTTCCAAAGTAAAACTTGGGTTTTTGACATACTTGATATTTGATTGGAGGTAAGCCTCTTTTTTGGCATTTATTTATTTATTTATTTTTAGTTTTTGAACATGTATTTCCAAAAGGCTCTGAGTTCTAAATTTTCTCCCCAACCCTCCCATACCAACCATCCCAAGATAGCCAGCATACTGATTACCCTTTCCCAAAACTGACTTTTCTTCTATCCCCTCTATCCCCACCCTCATATCCCTTACCCCTTGCTGTCTTGTGGGGCAAGATGGATTTCTATACTCCATTGCCTGTATGTCATATTTCCCATGTGCATGTTAAAACAATATTTTTTTTAAACTTTGTTTCTAAAATTTCGAATTCCGTATTCCCTCACTTTCCCCCTCCTCACCCAACTCCATTGAGAATACAAGAAATTCAGTATAGGTTATACATGTATAATTATGCAAAACATTTCCATAGTAGTCATATTTTGAAAGATTAACTATATTTCACTCCATCCTATCTGATTCCCCCCCCCAATTTTCTCCTTTTACCCTATCCATTTTCAAAACTGTTTATTTCTGACTACACCTTCCTCCAATCTACCCTCCTTTCTATCATGCCTCTTTCTTATCCCCTTCCTCCCCATTTTCCTGTAGGTTAAGAAACCCAAGTGAGTGTGTATGTTATTCCCTCCTTATGCCAAATCCAATGAGAGTAAGGTTGGCTCATTCCCTTTCACCTCCCAGCTATTCCCCTCCATTGTAAGTGCTTTCTCTCACCTCTTCTACAGGAGATAATTTACTCTATTCTCTCTCTCCCTTTCTCCTTCTCCCAGGATACATCTCACTCAACTCTTAATTTTATTTTTCAGATATCATCTCTTCATATTCAACTCATCCATATAGGAATATAAAAAGTTCAACATTAATAAGGTCCTTATGATGTCTCTTTCCTGTTTACCTTTATATGCTTCTCTTGCTTCTTGTATTTGAAAGTAAGATTTTCAGTTCATCTCTAACATTTTCATCAAGAACATCTGAAAGTCAGGGTGGAATCAAGATGGTGGCTTAGAAGAAGGAGAACTCTGTGGCTTCCGCCATAACCACCTCAAATGCCTATAAAATATGACTGTAAACAAATTTTAGAGCTCTAGAACCCACAAAATTACAGAGTAACAAAGCTCCCATTAAAGGCAACCCAGCAGGCTGATGGGAAGGGGTTCATCTGCACTGGTAGCCCAGACAGCACCGCAGGGACCCGCACCTGGAGCCCTAGGGCAGCCAGAACAAGCTGTGGCTGGAGCTTTCAGGAGAGTAGATCACCAGTAGCTGTGGCAGTCTCCACAATTATCAACCCATAAGAAACAAGAACTAAGTGAAAAGTCAATGGAACTCTGGCAATTTGGGGCAGAGAGTCTGGCTGTCTGCCTCTAGGGCAAGAAGCAATGAGCACCAATGCCATGTGGCTGCTTCAGAGCTCCTGGGCTGCAGATTGCAGGATAGGCAAGTGATCATTCAGATGATAAGTGTTCTTGCCTTAAGCTGCCTGGATTGGGATCATGTTCCTGGGTGGTAGTCCGGAGATCTGTGATCCCTGAGCCAAAGCTGGTGGGGATTGCAGAGACAGGGGCCTGCTAATAGCCCTGGCAGCTGTGAAAACCCCAGAGAATTAGGGAAAAGCCCTCCCTCTAGAATCAGACTTCTTCTGAGCCCAAAAGTCAAGTAATTAATTGGCAACATGGGCAGGCAAAGGAAGCAAAGTAACCTCAGCAATCCAAATTTATATTCCTTTTTTGGGGACAAAAAGGGCCAAAGCAGGGATTGGGAGGAAGAGAATGCAGTCAGAACTCCTGTACCAAAAGCTTCCAAGAAAAATTTAGACTTATTACAGGCCATGGAGGAGCTTAAGAAGGATTCTGAAAACCAAATGAGAGAAGTAGAGTGAAAATTAGGAAGAGAAATGAGAATGATGCAAGAAAATCATGAAAAGAGAGTCAACAACCTGACTGAAGAAAATAACACCTTAAAAAACGATTAACTCAAATGGTAAAACAGGCCCAAAAAACCAATAAGGAGAAGAATGCCTTAAAAAGTCCAATTTGCCAGATGGAAAAAGAATCTCAAAGGCTTTCCAAAGAGAATAATTCCTTCAGAATTAGAGTGGAGCAAATGGAAGCAAATGACTTTATGAGAAATAAAGACACTATTAAACAGATGCAAACAAAAGAGAAATAGAAGGCAATGTAAAATATCTCCTTGGAAAAATCCACTGACCTGGAAAATAGATCCAGGAGAGACAATCTAACAATTATTGGACTACCTGAAAGCCATGATTGGAAAAAGAACCTAGAAAGCATCCTTCAAGAAATTCTCAAGAAAAATAGCCCTGATATTTTAGAACTAGAGGGCAAAATAGAACTTGAAAGAATTCACCAATTCACCTCTTGAAAAAGATCCCAAAAAGAAAACTCCTAGGAATGTTATAGCCAGGTTCCAGAGTTCCCAGATCAAGGAGAAAATATTACAAGCTTCCAAGAAGAAACAATTTGAATACTGTGGAAACACAATCAGGATAACTCAGGATCTCTCAGCTTCTACATTAAGGGATTGAATGGCTGGGAATATGATATACTGGAGATTTAATTTGGCTTAGGGAAGGAATGACATACACTCTGAATTGGGTATCTTGGCCTACAGGAGAGTAGGGGGGAAGGGAGTGAGAGAGGGGATGATGGAGGGGAGGGCATGTTGGGGGGGAAGGGTTGTTAGAAGCACACATTTCTGTAAAAGGACAGGGACAAAGTAGAGAATAGAAAAAGTGGAGGGCAGAATAAGAAGAAGGGAAATATAGTCAGTCTTTCACAATATGTGCATTGTGGAAATGTTCTGCCTAACATGTATCACCTGCATTGAATTTTTTGTATTTCCAGTAGAGGTGTGTGATGTGGGAGGAAGAGAAAGAATCTAGAATTTCTAGTTCTAAAATCAAATATTAAAAATACATATTTTCATTATTATTATTTACATGCAACTGGGAAATAAGATATACAGGTACTAGAGTAGGGAGATCCATCTTGCCCTACTGGAAAGTCAGAGGGGTAATGGGGGAGGATATAGGACACAGCAGACTGGGGGAGGAGGTATACAGTGGGATCACTCTTTTGGGGTGGTGGATAGGGGAAAGATGGGGAGAAAATTTATAACTCAAAATCTCATCGAAATGAATGATGTAAATTAAAAATAAACAAAAGTTTCAAAAAAATAAAAATAAAAACTGATTATCAAACAAAAAAAAAGAGTATTTGAAAGTCCTCTATTTCATTGAATGTCCATAGTTTCCACTGAAGTATTATACTCAGTTTTGGGGGGTAGGTGATTCTTGGTTTTAATCCTAGCTCCTTTGATCACCAGAATATCATATTCCAGGCCCTTCAGTCCCTTAATGTAGAATCTGCTTTATCTTGTGTTATTCTGATTGTGTTACCATAATACTCAAATTATTTCTTCCTGACTGCTTGTAATGTTTTCTTCCTGACCTGAGAACTCTTGAGTTTGGCTATAATATTCCTAGTAGTTTTCTTCTGGGGGTATTTTTCAAGAGGCAATGGGTAGGTTCTTTCCATTTCTATTTGACCCTCTGGTTCTACAATATCAGGTCACTTTTCCTTGATTTTTTCTTTCTATTCCACCAATTTTAAAGTTATCTCTTCTGGATCTGTTTTCTAAGTTAATTGTTTTTCCAATGAAATATTTTAAATTGTCTTCAATTTTTTTTCATTCTTTTGAATCCTTTATAATATCTTGATTTCTCATAAAGTCATTACCTTTCATTTGCTCCATTCTAATTTTGAAGGAATTCTTTTCTTCAGTGAGCTTTTGGACCTCAATTTCCATCTGGCCAGTTATGCGTTTTAAGGCATTCTTCTCATGTACTTTTTGTGCCTTTTTTACCATTTCAGTTAGTCTATTTTTTAAGGTGTTATTCTCTTCATTATTTTTAGGTGGTCTCCTTTAACAACTTGTTGCCTCATTTTTCATGATTTTCTTACATCATTCTTATTTCTCTTCTTAGTTATACCTCTACTTCTCTCACTTGATTTTCAAAATCCTTTTTGAGCTACTTTGTGGCCTACAATCAATTCATATTTTTCTTGGAGGCTTTTGTTGCAGAAGTTTTGACTTTGTCTTTTTTCTCCTTCTATCTTTTGATCTTCTTTGTCACCAAAGAAAGATTCTGTGGTTTGTCTCATCTTTCCAGGCAATTACTTGACTTTTGAGCTCCTTGCCATGGTAAAACTCTGCTTCCAGAGTGGAGAGTAATATGTCCCAAATTTCTGTGGTTGCGTGCAGCTGATTTAAGAACTACTAGGCATCTGCCTCAGAACGGTGAGGAGGACTCCTCCACAGCTGCCAGTAGTTCTGCCATGCTAGTGTTCCTCCTCATGCCAGGACAGCCACCTAAATCTGTGACTCATATCCAAGCAGGGCAAAGCAAAGGAATCCTGCATAAGAGCCAATAAAGAGATTCCTGCAATTACTCTCTGATCAGCTGTTTGGTTTCCTCCACCATCTGCGGACCTGGAACCCTGCAAGAAGTTGCTGCTGCTGCTACCTCTGCCACCCCAGGGTCAGGGACTGCAAAGGACTCCTTTCTCACCCAGGATCAGCAGGATTTAGCCACTGACTTTTTCTTTCTCTTTGGTATTTGTGGATTGAGAAGTCTGCAGACTCCACAGCTGACAGCAGTGATTCAGTTCCCTGAGATTTGTTACAGTGGTTTCTATGCCAATGGTCTGTGCTGTTGGTCTGTGCCAGGTGGGCCTAGATGGGACTGCTCTCTGCTCCTCGCCTTCTGTGATAGACCCTTCCTTTTGTCCTTCCAGGCTCTCCTCAGCTAGGAACATATTTTGGTCTGTCACTTTGTGGGTTCTGCAGCTCCAAAATTTGTTCCCACAGGTATTTGGAGTTGATTAGGAGATGTACTTAAGCAAGTTCCTGCTTTCTCTCCATCTAGGCTCTACCTACCTATTTAGGTTATGTGTGGCATTCATTTTCAAAGAGGACTATGACATCAGGGAAAGGATGATTTGACTTGCACTTGACTTTGATTTGAGTGAGGGAGGGTTGTGCAAGGTCACAAGCCTTGAAGGTAGCATTTATCTCTAACAAACGATTTTTTTTTAATTACTGCATAAACATTAAGAACAATCAAATCTTGTGTTTTACATATTTCAGTGAATTGTGGAACTATGAAAATGCAGGCTGATACAGAATATAATGTGCAAAAACCTGCACACTTTCTCCTTAAAACTCAATCAGATGTGCTATGTGTATGTTAATTCTTAAAGGTTTTGTAAACATATGAGTTGGTGATTATTGTTATTTCCTTTGTTGCATTTCGACTGTAAGGTAATTATAAGTCAATTTTCCCCAAAAATATTTGATAGTTTTCTGTTAGACAGTTTGAGAATTGATTCATCACAAACCTCCTCCATAATTTCTCAAGTATGGACCATTCTAGATATTTTTGATCAGGTATTTTTGTAAAAAATAATTCATTTGGACCTCTATTCTTTACCAATCAGTATCAATCATTTTGATATGATTCCATAGGAGTAGTGGTTTTACACACACACGCAGACACACACTCATACACATACAGACGCACGTACACACACACACACACACACACACACACACACACACACACACACTAAAGCCAAGGATGAGCAGCTTTCCAGAGGACTGTTGCTGTGAACAGCTTTCAAGGTTCTGATTACATAGTACCACAAACTCTATGTATCCAATAAAAAATCAGAGCAAAATATTCACAGAAAATCAAAGGACAGCATTCACAATGTTACAACTCAATGACTTATCACTAAAATGGCCACATAGTTTTCACCAAAGTGGTCACATAAATTTAAACAAAGTACATTCATTAGTCAATCACAGAATCCTTAATTCAATCACAAAGTACAAAAGTCAAAGTTCTCCACCCCTAGGTTATAGTAAATCATAATCTTCTCAGTCAGTACACAGTATCCAAGTAAAGTCTTCTTTCAGCATGACTCAAGATTGGCTCTCGGCTTCCATGGTTCCTCTTCTGTGGTTCCAGCTCTCACTGTCACCTGGGGTCAAAGGCAGGCAGCTCCCAGTTCCTTTTCCAGGTCCTTGTCCAGTTCTTCATCCAGTTGCCATTCCATATTGAAGTTCACAGTGTCTAGTACACCTCAAGTCCTTTGTAGCTCCTGTTTCAGCAAAGACAATGCTTTACAGAGCCACATTAATATTCATACACACTTCCAGCACCATCATCAATTTACTATCTGCCTGTAAAATCAACTCAGACCCACCAACGAGATCTGAGAACTCAATACAAATCATCAACATAGAAATCCACACAGACCCACAAACCAGGTCCAAGAGGTCATTACAAATAATCAGTAAAGTCCCAGGACCTCCAAAACCCTCCTCCAGGACTTAGGTAAACATACAACCAGAAAATCCTCTTTCAGGGCTTCCAGTAAGGTCTCAGGGCTTCTGTATGAAGTAACACAAACAAGCATCAATGCAGACAGAACAGACAAACAGAGTGCCAGGATACTACAAGTTTTCTCCTTCTTGACTTTGCCACCACAAGAATCATCTTCTGAGTTCTTCTCAATTCTCAGTTCAGTCTTCAGTCCAGTAGCAGCTGCCCTGCTTCCAAGATGCTTATCCCAAGAAGCTCTGACTTTCCCAGTTGGGGTTTTCCTTATATACAGTATTGCTCCTCCCTATTTAGCCCCTTCCTGTTATGTCAGCAACAGGGGTTCATACCTTCTGTTTCTTTAACAGAGACTTAATTTCAAAGTAGATGCTAAGAACCTGTCAGTTTAGCAAAACAAAGGTATCTTCAAATTTCATTACCATTACAAACACACACACACACAACACACATACATGTATATGTATATGTATATGTATACGTATATGTATATGTATATTTTATATATTTGGTACCAGAGCTGTGAGCTTCAAATTGTAAAATCAGTTGTGTAATTGAAGGAAGTTAATGTGAGGCTTTCTACCCTTGTTTTTCCTTGTGATGGTGGCCAAGATCAGTGTGGTGGAGGTGACTAAATTACTGCAATTTATTTTAGTACTTCTGTTTCATTCTCTTATCCAAGATAAGCTTATGACTATCTTATGACCACTTAGGGAAAATGCCCCATGCTTTATTTAACCTATTACCCCCTGCTGATATGTCATTTTTGGCCCTCAAGAACAAGGTCTATCAACTGGTGAGATTCTGTATCTCACCATGGCTCTTTTGTATATTTGGGTATCAAGCTCTATAAATATAAGGTTCTAGAAGAAGAGAGCATCTCAAAACATGAATAAAATTGTCCACTTTGTTAGAGGTGTACCCTTTTTAAAAAGTGTCATTGGCTCAGAGATTTGCCTCAGTCTCTTTTATTATGGGATGAAAATTTTAATCCCTGAATTTTCTCTGTAGTTTTATTTCACTTTCTCCTTTATTATATGAGAGAATGGTAATGACTTTGATCTTTTCTCTAAAAAGTCAATGATACTTGAACAAGTCATTCAGATGTTATTGTCACATTGGTTAACAAACTTCTTTTCTTACCATTACTCCCTCCCCTCCCCAATCAATTACTAAATCAATTTTACTTTTGGAGTTTTCAGTGTCCATTTCTTCATTACTGTGTTAATGAAGAAAGTTATAAACAAAGAAATAAATATTATAAAATAAATTATATATGTATATATATATATATATGTATATATATATATATATATATATATATATATATATATATATATATATATGCACACACATACCTAGTTATGGGTACACAGTGATGTTTACTTTATATCATATACTTTACATTATATAAAGCCCACACAGAGGGAAACAAGATTGTTAACTTTTTTATGGATCTATTCCATTCCATCTCATATTGTCCTCTTTCCAGTTGCATCTTTAAATTCTGAGTAATCAGGATTACTTGATTTATTTTCAGCTGTCATCAGTCTTTCCATAAAACTTCCCCCCTTCCTTTCTGTCCACATAGGTGAGACCTGCACAATTTGCCAACTTCTTCAGTTGGCAGTTAGGTTAGGCTAGATTCAAGACTGATAATGGTTGGTTACCATGGCTCACAGGACAAACAAGAGAGTATATAATAGCAATCCTACATTTTTCACAAGCCTGAAATCTTTGCAAGGCTACAAGCAGCCCATGGACTACATGTTGTATAGGCTTGACAATAGCGTATTATACACTTACCTGCAAATGCTCTGCCCCAAAGGGAATGTAAATTTTTAAACTGCGAAACTGTTTTTTTTTCTCCTTTACTCTTAAAAACCATCCTTAACCCAAAATCACTAAGGTTCTCATTGATAGGTCAATAGTAGGTTCCAGGTCAAGCTCTAGTTGGTCATTGTTTGAGTCCTGATTGGCTCAGGATGAATGTGAATAGCAATCCTTTCTGTTTTGCCCAGAAAGATTGAGAGTCTTCCCCTCCTAGGTCATCTCCAGTTGTCCTGATCTATGTCTGAACACTGGACCCAGATGGCTGAGGAAGTGAAAGTGAGGCAACTGACTTTGCACAGTCCTCTCTCCCTTAATTCCAATTCATTAGTTTTTTATGGCATCACCTTCCTTGATGTCATAGTCCTCTTCAAGGAGGAATAACAAATAGCAACCCCATCCTCTTCATAGATTTAGAGTTGGAAGAGATGTAAGCAGTCATCTCCCTAATTCTCATTTTAAAAGATAATATTGCTAAGTCTTCAACCATCCTATTTTGGAAAATAATTGCAAATCAGTAGATATTTAAATAGCAGTTGCCAAGTACTGCTACATTCCTTGGTGTGACAAATATAACAGTTTTATGCTAGATGACTTGCTTTCTAAGTTATTTGGTTCTCTTTGGTGTAGCAAATTAATTACATTGATTATAATTCATTAAGTTATTTCTTCACTTTGTTGATTTCTCTTTTATACATTTTAAAAGCCCAGGTTGAGGGAGGAGGAGTTACTATGGTGGTGTAGAAGCAGGAAAACTCTGTGGAACCCCCATAACCACCTCAAATATCTATAAAATATGACTCTAAACAAATTTTAGAGCTCCAGAACCCACAAAGTGACAGAGAAACAAATATCCTGCTCAAGGCAGGCCAGCAGGTGGACAGAAAGGGTTCATCATAGCACACTTAGAGCCACAACCAGCTGTGATTTTAGCCTCAGGGTGGCCAGGACCAGACATGGCTGGAGCTTTTGGAAAAGTGGATAACTGGAAGCTGTGGTGGTTTCCAGAATTATTAACCCATAAGGGCCAAAGACTAAGTAAAATGTCAGTGGAACTCAGCTGAATTTGGGTGAGGCAGAAGAGTGAACCAGAAGTGGCAGCTGTGTAGCCACTGCCACATGGCTGCTTCAGAGCTCACAGCCTGAAGATTACAGAGGGGACAAGTGACCATTCAAAGGCTAAGTCCCCTTGCCTTAATCTGCCTCGATATAGATCATGGTCTTAGGTGGTGGTCCTGAGGTGTGTGACCAGTGAACCAAAGCTGGAGGGGGCTGTAGAGATGGCAGCCTCTTAATAGCTCTGGCAGCTGCAAAAACCCCAATGATTTGGGAAAAATCCCTCCCTTCTGGAAGCAGAGTTCAACTGTGGCTCAAAAGTCAGGTTAATTGACCAGCAACATGAGCAGGCAAAGGAAGCAAAAAAAAAAAAAAAACCCAGAATTGAATAGAAAATTTGACACTGAAATGCATGAAGCATGAGAAGGTAAACATGGGAAAGAAATCATAAGGAACTTATCAAACTTGAACTATTTACATGCCAACATGGAAAAATGATAATTATAACTTATGAAACTATTCTTAGTATGAGGATAGGTGAAGGGAATATAAATGTGTATGTGTATGTATGTTTCTGTGTATGTGTATACACACACATATATGTAATTATACACACAAATATATGTATACATACACATATGTCTATATAGGAGGGTATATATGCCTGTGAATACATATGTGAGTGTGTATATATATGTGTACATAGACAGAGGGTACAGGATCAATTGAATAGGAAGGAATAATATTTTAAAAGGTGAAATTGAGAGGTGGGAGAAGAATAGAATGAGAGGAGACAGGGAGAGATAGAATGGGGTTAATCATCTCATAAATAAGAGACAAGGGATAACTGTTACAATGGCGGGGAAGAACAGGAAGGCAAAGGGTAATGGATCAACCTTACTCTCATTTAAATTGGCTTAGGAAAGGAATGCACACACTGTAAATTGGGCATCTCGCCTTACAGGAAGATAGTGGGGGAAGAGGATGAGGGCAGGGATGATGGAAGAGAGGGCAGTTTGGGAGGGAGGGTTGTTAGAAGAACATACTTCTGTAAAGGGACAGGGCCAAAGTAGAGAATAGAACAAGTGGGGTTCAGGATAGGAAAGAGGGAAATATAGTCAGTCTTTCACAGCATGTCTGTTGTGGAGATGTTTTACATAACTACACACATACACCCTGTATTGAATTTCTTGTCTTCCCAGGGGGGGTGGGGGACTAGGGAGGAAAGGAAAGAATCTAGAATGTAAAGTTTTAAAAATCAAATATTTAAAACAATATTATCTATCTATCTATCTATATATATATATATATGTATGATGATGATGATGATGATGATGATGTACATGCAAATGGGAAATAAGATATACAGGCACTGTGGTAGGGAGATCCATCTTGCCCTACTGGAAAGTCAGAGGGGTGATGGGGGGAGATATAGGAGAGAGCAGATTGGGGAACAGGGTATACAGTGGGATCACTGTTTTGGGGTGGTGGGTAGGGTAAACTTGGGAAGAAAATTTATAACTCAAAATCTTGTGGAAATGAATGATATAAACTAAAAATAAACAAAAGTTAATTTTAAAAAGAAAGAACAGGTTGAAATTGTTTCAATTGTGCATCCTGTCTTATGTTATTATTCTAATTTGGTAATGACTTTGATCTTTGCTCTAAAAAGTGAATGATACTTGGTCAACTCATTCAGATGTTATTGTCACATTGCTAACAAGCTTCCTTTCTTACCATCATTCTGCTCCCCTCACCAATCAATTACTAAATCAATTTTACTTTTGGTGTTTTGGGTGTGCATTTCTCCACTACTGTCTTAATGAAGAAAGTTATAAACAAAGAAATAAATATTTTTAAAATAAATTTTATATATATATATATATATATGCACACACATATATAGTTATGTGTACACAGTGACGTTTGCTCCTGTATCATCAATAAAACTTTGATTTCTCTTATTTCATACTCATAAACTATGTTTCAAACAACTTTTTCTACTGTCCTTCAATAAACTCACTTTTGCATAAAAGTCATGTGTTGAAGTACACATTGATTAATTGATTTGAAAGTTTGCATCATTCTTTTTTGATATTTAGGAAAATTTTTTTTTCCTTAATGGTATTTTATTTTTTCCAACTACATGTGAAGACAACATTCAATACTTACTTTTATAAGATTTTGAGGTCCATTTTTTCCTTCTCCCTCCCTCCCTCTGCCCTTCTTGAGATTGCGTGCAATCTGATATGGGCTATACATTTACAATCATGTTATAACATTTGTATATCAGTCATGTTATAAAAGAAGAATCACAACAAAGGGAAAAATCATGAGAAGGGGGAAAAAAGAGAAAATAACATGCTTTGATCCTCATTCAGATGCCATAGATTTTTTTCTGAATGTGGATAGCATTTTCCACCACAAGGCTTTATGGAATTGCCTTTGATCACTGTATTGCTGAGAAGAGCTAAGTCAATCAGAGTTTGTCATCACACTGTATTGCAATGTGTACAATGTTCTCTTGGTTCTGTTCACTTCACTAAACATCAGGTCATGTAACTCCAGGTTTTCCTGAAATCCACCTAGTAATCAATTCTTTTTTTTTTGTTGTTGTTAGAGGGAGTGAAGGCAAGGCAATTGAGGTTAATTGACTTGCCCAAGGACACATAGCTAGTTAAGTGACAAGTGTCTGGGACCAAATTTGAACTCAGGTCCTCCTGGTTTCAGAATTGCTGCTCTATTCACTTTGCCACCTAATTGCTCCTCATATTTTCTTACAGATCAATAATATCATGATACGTTCACATACAACAACTTGTTCAGTCATTCCCCAATCCATGGGAGTCCCCTTGATTTCCAATTCTTTGCCACCACAAAAAGAATTGCTATAAATATTTCTATGCACGTGTGTCTTTTTCCTGTTTTTTGTGATCTCTTTTGGATACAGATCTCATAGTGGCATTGCTGCATAAAAGGGTATACATAGTTTTATAACACTTTGAACATAGTTCCAAATTGCTCTCCAGAATGGTTAGATCAGTTCCTGATTCTACCAACAATGCATCAGTGTTTCAATTCCCCCACATCTTTTCCAACATTCATAATTATATTTTTTTTTCTTTTTTGTCATATTAGCCAATCTGATAGCCATGACGTGGTATCTCAGAGTTACTTTGATTTGAATTCCACTAATCAATGGTGATTTGGAGCATTTTTTTCATATAATTATTGATGGCTTCAATTATTTCCTCTTAAAGCTGCATACTCATATCATTTGGCCATATATCAATTGGGGAATGACTTATATTTTTATAAATTTGACTGTTTCCTCATATTTTAGAACTGAGCCCTTTAGCAGAATCACCAGTTGTAAATATTAGTTCCTGGCTTTCTTCTTTCCTTTCAATCTTGTTTGCATTTGTTTTATTTGTGCAAATTATTTAATGTCATAAAGTTTAATGTAATGAAATTATCCATTTTCATTTTGTAATGTTTTCTATCTCTTGTTTTGTCATAAATTCTTCCTTTTTGCATAGATCTAACAGAAAAACTATTCCTTGCTGTCCTAATTTCCCTATGGTGTCACCCTTTATGTCTAAATCATGTACCCATTTTCATCCTATCTTGGTATATGGTATAAGATGTTTGTCTATGTCTACTTTGTGTCATACTGTTTTCCAGCTTTCCCCACAGGTTTTATAAAATACTGTGTTATTGCCGCAGAAGTTGGAGTCTTTGGATTTATTCAACAGTAGCTTACTATAGTTATTGACTACTGTGTTTTGTGTACTTAACCTATTCCACTGATCTATCACTTTATTTCTTAACCAGTTCCAAATACTTGTGATGATTGCTGCTTTACAAGACAGTTTTAGTTCTGGTACAGTTGGTCACCTTCCCTTGTGTTTCTTTTCATTAATTCCCTTGCTATTCTTGACGATTTGTTCTTCCAGATGAATTTTGTTATTATTTTTTCTAATAAGTTTTTGGTAGTTTGAATGGCAGGACACTTAATAAATGAATTAATTAAAGAATAATTTTCATTTTTACTATATTAATATACCCTACCCATGAACAATTGATAAGTGTCAGTTATTTGCATCTCACTTTATTTGTGTGAAAAATGTTTCTCCATTTTTTTCATATAGTTCCTGGATTTGTCTTGGAAGGTAGACTTCCCAATATTTTATATTGTGTACTGTTATATTAAATGGAATTTCTCTTTCTATCTCCTGCTGGTGGGCTTTGTTAGTAATATATAGAAATGACAATGATTTATAGGAGTTTGTTTATATCCAACACCTTTGCCCAAGTTGTTTATTATTTCACATAGTTTTTTAGATGATTCTCTAGTGTTTTCTAAGTATGCCATCATCTTACTTGGAAATAGTACTGTCTTTGTTTCTTCCTTTGCATCAACTTTTGATAGAATTTCCCCACTGGCCCATCTTTGGTGGCAGACATTGGCAGAAAGACTGTAGTTATTTTTATGATCCTTTTGTAAATTCTCATTATGTGCTCTTGAATGAGGGATGATCTAATATCCCACGAAATTATATTTCTGCTTGCCTATGGAGCCAACTCCTTCGTTTTTTTCTTTCCACTGAAAACCTCTTGTCCATTGATCCTTCGGTCCGTAGTTTCCTTTTGTTTGTTGTTGTTATTGTTGTTGTTTGTTTTGTTCGTAGAAAGAATATAGATTGAAACCTTTTGGTATTTACAGTAGTATGTAAAATTTTTGATCAGGAGAAAAGGAATTCACATTTGGAGCACCAGATGTTATTTTAATGGTTATAGATTATGCAGAAATAATGTGATTTTTAGTGGCTCTTTGCCCTCTTTTCATCAATTTAAAACTGTCTACTAGAGAAATAGGATATGGCTGCATAAAAATGAGCAACCAACAAAATCATCCTTGAGAACCAAGACCTCCACATTTTAAAAAGGTATCAGAATATGACATTTTAGAAGATCACATACAAACACATATGTTATATGTAACATACAAACACACATAATATATTCAACATGTGTTTATGTAATTATGTATACAAAGTATATATGTGATATGCATGCATATATGTGTGTGCGCATGCACAAACATATGTGCATGTGTGTATGTGTGCACAAATACATGAAGGATACATTATACATGCTTGAATATTCCTGCAGAGCAAGTGCTGACTAATGGTAATTGTTTAATTTAATAACTTTACCAATGTAATATGGATAGGAAAGAAACAAAGTATGAAGTAAAAAAAAAACTCCTTTTGTATCCTCAAATTCTATTGGTAGGCAGTTAAGCATAAGATAAATTATTATTTCTCTCATATGAATACTTTATTGAAAATAATATTCACAATCCAGGTTTGTTTGTTTGTTTTTTTCTTCCTGTCCTCTCATTCTTAACTAGGTCAAATCAGTCTCTGAACAATAGGGTTGATGATAAGATTGGATGTCAACATTCTCTTCAATCTTGTTCAGGCCCCAAAGAATTGGGGAAACTTATTTCTTATGAGGTCAGGAGGAAGGAGCTATCACACTCCAGTCCAGCTCAGACTCAGCCTCAGCAAACCAGGAACAGGCCTTGGTAGTGACTGAATCAGCAAAGGCATTCACAATGGCAATGGCAGAGTTTCTTCCAAAGCTCTCAGTCTACAGATGGTGATAGGGTAGAAAAAATAGACATAAGGAAATAACAGTGGTCTTTCTCCTAGCACTGAGGCAGGACCATGTGCCTTTTTGCATACTTGGAAGCAGGTCCCAATCCTGGGGGGCAGTCTAGGACAGAAAAGAGGGTTTAGGGTCTCTCACAGATAAAAATACAGGCTAGAAGAGTAGTAAACACCTCTCCTTAAATCATAATAACTTGGAATAATGGAAAACTTACAGGTGCCTAGAAGTATCTCTAAAAACAACTGCACAAAACCCCTGAAATTTGGTACAATGCACCCTGCACCCTGAAAACAGTGCTCTACTTTAACAAACAGTTAAAAATCAAGTACTTGGCTGGGGAAATGAACAAACAACAGGAAAAAAAAACCTCTGACTATAGATAGTTACTATGGTGATAAGGAAGACCAAAACACACATTTGGAAAACAACAAGGTCAAAGCTCTTATATCCAAAGCCTCCAAGAAAAATATGGATTGGTTTCAGGCTGTGGAAGAGCTCAAAAAGGATTTTGAAAATCAAGTAAGAGGGGTAGAGAAAAAAATAAGAAGAGAAAAGAGCAAGAAAATCTTGAAAAAAAATGTGTCAATAGCTTGGTAAAGGTGACACCAAAAATGCTGAGGGAAATGACACCTTAAAAAATAGACTAATCCAAATGGCAAAGGAGGTCCAAAAACCCAATGAGGAGAAGGATGTCTTTAAGAACATAATTAGTCAAACAGAAAAGGAGGTGCAAATGCTCACTGAAGAAAATAATTCATTAAAAATTAGAGTAGAGCAAGTAGAAACTAATGACTTTATGAGAAACCAAGAGACAATAAAGCAGAACCAAAAGAATCGAAATTGAAAGACAATGAGAAATATGCCATTGAGGAGGAGGGGAAACACTGACCTAGAAAATAGATTGAGGAGGGATAAGTTCAAAATCATTGGACTACCTGAAAGTCATGATCAAAAAAAGAGCCTGCACATCTTTCAAGAAATTATCAAGCAAAGCTGCCATGATATTCTAGAACTAAAGGGTAAAATAGAAATTCAAAGAATTCACCAATCACCTCCTGAAAGAGGTCCCAAAAGGAAAACTCCCAGGAATATTATAGCTAAATTCTAGAGCTCCCAGGTAAAGAAGAAAATATTGCAAGCATCCAGAAAGAAACAATTCAAGTATGATGGAAACACAGTCAGGATAACACAAGATTTAGCAACTTCTACATTAAAAGATTAGGGGGACTTGAAATAGGATATTCTGGAGGGCAAAGGGGCTAGGATTAAAACCAAGAATCACCTACCCAGCAAAACTGAGTATAATCCTTCAGGGTAAAAATGGATATTCAATGAAATAGGGCATTCTTCATGAAAAGACCAGAGTGGAAGAGACATTTTGACTTTTAAATACAAGAATCAAGAGAATCATTAAAAAAAGGTTAACAGGAAAGGGAAATCATGAGGGAATTAATAAGGCTAAACTATTTACATTCCTATATGGGAAGATAATATTTGTAACTCATAAGACCTTCCTCATTATTAGGGTAGTTTAAAGGAGTGTTATGTACACAGAGAGTGCAGGTGTGAGTTGAATATGAAAGGATGATCTCTAAAAAAAATGAATTAGGAGAAGAAAGGTAACTAAAATTACATAAGATAAGAATACCCTGGTAGAAAGAGAAAAAGATAGGTAGAATGCAGTAAATTATCTCACATAACAGAGGAAAGAGGAGGGAGGAAGGAAAAGAGGGGGGAGGTGATTGAGATTGGTTGAAACTTATTGTCATTAAAATTTGCTCAGAGAGGGAATAACATATGCACTCAACTGGGTATTGAAATACATTTTACCCTACAGGAAAGTGGAAGAGGAAGGAGATAAGACAAGGAGGGGGGGTGATAGAAAGAAGGACAGATTGAGGGAGGAGGCAGTCAGAAGAAAAACACTTTTGAAGAGGGTGAGGGTGAAAGGAGAGAAAGAATAGAATAAATGTGGGGCATGGTAGGATGGAGGGAAATACAATTAACAATAGTAGCTGTGAAAGTAAAATTTGAAGCAAGTTTCTATGATAAATGCTTCATTTTTCAAATATATAGAGAGCTGATTCAAATGTATAGAAAAAAAGAGCCATTCCCCAATTTTAACTGATCATAAGATATGATGAATTTTCAGGTGAAGTAATCAAAACAATCTACAGCCATATGAAAAACTCTAACTTATTTTTGATTGGAGAAATGAAAAATGAAATAATTCTTACCTCATACCTATTAGATTGGCTAAAAGGAAAAAAAAAGATAAATGACAAATGTTGGGGAGGATATGGGAAAAATGAGATATTAATGCACCATTGGTAGAGTTGTAAACTGATTCAAGCTGTCTATAGAGTAATTTTGAGCTATGCTCAAAGGACTATAAAAATATACAAACCCTTTGACTTAGCAATGGCATTACTACATCTGTATCCTAAAAGAGATTTTTAAAAAGCAAAGTTACCTATGCATACAAAAATATTCATAACTCCTCATTTCTCAGGGCAAAGACTTAGAAATTGATAGGATCCCCATCAATTGGGGAATGGCTGAACAAACTATGGTATGTGCATATAATGGAATACTATTGTACTTATAAGAAATAGTGAGCAGGATACTCTCAGAAAAACTGGAAAGACTTGCATGGACTGATTCAAAGTGAAATTCACTGTGTACAAAGGAATAGCATTATTGTAACATGATCATCTGTGAATATAATTGTATTTAATTTAAATTTGAAGACCCCTTTTTTATTATGTCAAATAAACAGGTACTTAGCCCTTAGACATAATTAATAAAATGATTAATTACCCAGAAATTGTCTCTTGAACTTTTTATACATTTCAGTTATAGACATAATTTTTTATCTAGTTAAGATACCTGACTCAATCTTATATGTCAATAACAAAGTATTTTGGGTATAAGTGTTTTGTCTGTCACATCTTTTTTTATTTTAAGTTAGGTTTTGGTTAACCATTTTGATTGATTTATCCTACCCTAAGTGGTCTCTTCACTCTTGAGCTACCTCTAATCCATTACCCTTTCTCTATCATGATTATACCTCAATCATTTGACCATATTTAGAGACGTTACTTATACCCCTCAAATATACATTTTTCTTTTTTATTTTTTCAAAAAAATTATTTATTTTTAGTTTTCAACATTCATTTCCACAAGATTTTGAGTTACAGTTTTTTCTCTCTCCCTGTCTTTTCTCTATCACCACGAAAAATTGCAAGCCTACTGAATACCCATTCCCCCAATCTGTTGTCTCTTATATCCTCCCCCTTTACCCCCCTCAACTTTTCAGTATGGCAAGATGAGTTTCTATACCCCAGTACCTATATATCTTATTTCCCAGTTGCATGTAAAAAAACAATTTCTTAAACATTTGTTTTTAAAAATTTTTTCCCCTTCTTCCCTCCTCACCCACTCCCACTGGGAAGATAAGCAATTTAATATAGATTGTACATGTGTAGGCACCCAAGTCATTTACATAGGAGTTTTATTGTGGAAGACTAAATATATTACCCGCCATCCTATCCTGCCCCCCACTTATTCTATTTTCTCCTTTCACTCTATCCCTTTTCAAAAATGTTTGCTTCTAACTAACCTCTCCCCCAATCTGCCCTCCCTTCTATCCTCCCCCTTCTTATGCCCAACCTCCTTGTTTTCCTGTAGGGAAAGGTACCCAATTGAGTGTGTACGTTATTCCCTCCTTAGGCCAAATTCAATGAGAATTGGGTTGTCCCATTCCTTTCACCTTCCTGCTCTTCCCCTCCATTGTAAGTTTTCCCTTGCCTTTTTTATATGAAATAATTTACCCTAATCTATCTCTCCCTTTGTTCTTCTGCCAATAAATACCTCTCTCACCTCTGTATTTTATTTTTTAGATATCATCCTTTCATTTTCAACTCATCTTGTGCACTCTGTCTATACATACATGAACATACAAATGCCCACACTAACATATATATTTATATCCACATACACACTCCTATACATACATATATGGATGTATACATACATATGCATACACATATATACATATATATGTGTATACATACATATATGTATACATATATATTACATGCACACACACATACATATATATATATAAATATATATATATATATATATATATAAAACCCTCCAGCTATCCTCATACTGAGAAAAGTCTTACGACTTAAAATCATTGTTTTTTCCATGTAGGAATGTAAATAGCTTAATTTTAATAAGTTTCTTATGATGTCTTTTTCCTGTTTACCTTCTCATGCTTCTCTTGCTTCTTGTATTCAAAAGTCAAATTTTCTGTTTAGCTCAGGTTTTTTAATCAAGAATGCTTGAAAGTCCTCTGTTTCATTGAATGACCATATTTTTTTCATGTAGCATTATATTCCATTTTGCTAGGTAGGTGATTCTTGATTTTAGTCCTAGCCCCTTTGACTTCTGGAATATCATATCCCAAGCCCTTCAATCCCTTAATGTAGAAGCTGCTAGGTCTTGTGTTATCCTGATTGTGTTTCTACAATACTCAAATTGTTTATTCCTAACTGCTTGCAGAGTTTTCTCCTTGACTTGGGAACTCTGGAATTTGGCTATAATATTCCTAGGAGTTTTCTTTTTGGATCTTTTTCAAGAGGTGATTAGTGAATTATTTCAATTTTATTTTGCCTTCTGGTTCTAGAATATCAGGGCAATTTTGTTTGATAATTTCTTGAAAGATGGTGTCTAGACTATTTTTATTATCATGGCTTTCAGGTAGTCCGATAATTTTTAAATTATCTCTCCTGGAGCTATTTTCCAGGTGAGTGTTTTTTCTAGTGAGGTATTTCATATTGCCTTGTGTTTTTTTTTTAATTTATTTGGATCTGTTTTATAGTATCTTAATTTCTCATAAAGTTATTAGCTTCGAATTGCTCCAATATTATTTTGAAGGAGTTATTCTCTTCAGTGAATTTTTGAAATTCCTTTTCCATCTGGCAAATTAGAGTTTTTAAGGCATTCTTCTCCTAATTGGCTTTTTGGGCCTCTTTTGCCATGTGAGTTAGTCTATTTTTTAAGGTGTTATTTTCTTAAGTGTATTTTTGGGTCTCCTTTAGCAGGCTACTGACTCTCTTTTCATGATTTTCTTGCATCATTCTCATTTCTCTTTTCAATTTTTCCTCCATTTCTCTTACTTGATTCTCCAAATCCTTCTTGAGCTCCTCCATGGCCTGTAATCAGTTCACATTTTTCTTGGAGGCTTTTGATGCAGGAGTTCTGACTTTATTGTCTTTCTCCTACTCCATGGCTTGATCCTTTTTACCCCTTAAAAAGGATTCTATCATACGTTTGTGCTTCCTTTGCTTCCTTATATTGGCAGGCAATTACTTGACTTTTGAGCTCTTTGCTACTGTAGGACTCTTCCTCCAGAGTGAACAGAGCTATGTCCCAAATCATTGTGGTTTTTGCAGCTGCTGGAGCTATTAGATGGATGCTCTCTCTACAGCCCTCACATGTTCTGGCTCACTGGTCACACACTCCGGGACCACCACCCATGCCAGTGATCTGGATCCAAGCAGGTCAAAGCAAGAGTGTTTACTCTCTTAATGGTCACTTCATCCCCCTACAAACTGAAGGCCATTATCTCCAGAAGCAGCCATGTGGCAGTGGCTGCAGCCACCATGCCTTCTCTGCTTCCTTGTCTGAGAATAACAGCTGGACAGTGCTCCCCCTACATGAACAAATTTCCACACTGACCTTTTACTTTGTCTTTGACATTTTTGGATTGAGAAGTCTGGAAACCACTATAGCTGCTGGTGATTTACTCTTGTGAAGTCTGCTCTAGATATGGCTGATCAGGGCCACCCTGGGGCTAAAACCGTGCCTCAGTTGGGACTGCTCTCAGATCCTAGCGTGCTGTGATGGACCCTTCCTGATGGCCTGTCGGACTTCCTTCAACAGGAGATTTGTTTCTCGCTGTCACTTTGTGGGCTCTGTAGCTCTAAAGTTTGTTTATACTCATTTTTTACATTTATTGGAGGACATGGAAGCCAGAGCCACATGGAAATTCTGTTTCTATGCCACCATCTTGGCTCCACCTCCCAAATATAAACTTTTTCCATATATAAAGCTGATGTTATCCTTCATATTAGTCTTTTGAATAAGACAATGACAATGGAACACAATCCTTTCTCTTCACCAAATTCTTATTAACATTCATCCTTTTATTCAAATATTTCCACTACAGTAATGAACAACTCATTTGTATTACAGAGAGGAAAGGACCAAGAGTGATGTATAGTTCTACCTTTTCGATATCTCTTCAAAGTAGAGTACTTCAAAGTTTGTACTTAAGTTTATATTTAAGAATCCTATTGTGTAAAAAGAGGAAAGAATAATTGGTGTATGTGTTTTATTCTAGGTCTCAAAATAAATCAATGGGGAGGCTTTATCTTAACTTCAAGTCTCTGGCCCAACATCCATTTACTTCTAACCAGTGTTATATCTAAAAAAAGAAAAAGGAAAGAAAGATCAGAGGATAAAGTAAAGTCAATTCATCATTCAGCCAGTAAGTATTTATTACTTACTAGTATCAGTCACTATGGGAAGGGCAAAGAATAAAAAGAACAGACAAAAACAGTCCTTGTTTTCAAGAAGCTTATATTCCAATAGGAAAAGCAACATGTATATAACTAGGTGAATTTAATGTATAGAGAGAGTAGGTGAAAGGTAACCCCAGAGATAAACACAGTAAAGATTAGGAGTCTTAAACCCACTACAACATACCCAACAAGTGGTCATCCATCTAGCCTTTCCTTGAAAACCAAAAGTAAATGGGTGGGGGGGGATCTACCTCCCTACCTCTGCCTATAGGCAGGTCATCCAATTTTGAAATACCACTCTTTGTTGTGAAGTTTTCCTAACATTCCTTAATGAACCCCTCTGAACTTCCATTCCTTGTTCCTAGTTCAGGGGCAAACAGACAAACTCTTAAACACCTAATGACCTTTTAACCTGTCAACTTTGGAAAAGAGTCTTGGTTCCACTAAACTCCATTTGAACCCCTTGCTTATTCTAGCATTGCCCCTTCCTCTAATCTCTCCCCATTCTGGTACTGACCTTCAACTCAAATTGGTCCTGTATTTTTTTCTAAACCAGAAGTCAACAGCCAGTTTAACTGTTTGTGTCCTAGATGCCTCAGTAGAGTAAATTCCACAGTGCATTCTACCAAGGTTAGAAAAATTTGACTTCTGGAAATTTCTAGTATTCTCTTGTTTCTAGCTTCACATTAACCAGAGTTCTAATCAGCACTTAATAACCTGAAATTTAAGGATCTAGGAACCTAGCCCAAGCCCATTTTCCATCTTAATATATGCAAATGAAGATATATTTAACTTATCTCTTATTAAGCTATTTGTCACTGGCTTTGTAGAGTTTGGAATTAGAAGGGACTTTATAGATCATCTAATAATTTTTTTTTTATGAATTGAACTCTTAAAAGGAGCAGAATCTTAATGAGTGTCACAAAGATCATTTGTAGAAGAGCTAGGATTCAAAACTAGGTCTTCTGACTAGCACAGAGATTTTTTAAATTATGTCATACTATACAGTAGTAGTATCTTATAAAATTACTTACCTAACAAATTAAAATAATATTAATGCATACAATTATGATAGATTATTTATGAAATACTTTTTAAAATTAAAATGTAATAATATGCTTATTTAGATTTTCTTTAAGTTTTATAAATGCCATTCTTAAGAGTAAAAAGCAAATAAATGGATCTCGTGGACTAGATACATCACTCTATCCAATTGATGCCCAAAATTGGAACTCAGGCTTGACACCAATTCATGTTTAATCAGACGATAAGAAGATAGTCAATTGTGGTATTTGTCTCCTACACAACCATACCTACTCTTTTTTCCCAACATGCCTCCATCCCTCCTTCCTCCACTGTGAAAGCTCCCAAAGGGTGAGGAAATTGGCAACCTTTGAAAGAAGATGGAGTGACAGCATCAAGAACACACATAGGGTGGTGAAGAAGGACTTCTTCCACTGAGACTGGAACAAGAGAAGAGAAAATAAGACAGCATTAAGGTGATTATCACATTCCTATCCAGCAGAGCTGCATTGAAAAGAAGACAATATTTTTCTAGGTAAAAAAATAAATAGATAAATGAAGTGAAGGACTCTGCTGAAAAGAATGGAGGAAACTGAAAAAAAAAAGTTTTAGAACAGATCACGACTCAAGAAAGTCCAATATGAAAAGAATCAACAGCAATAAAAGTATTGTCTCACAACAGTCAGGTAAAAATGAGATTATATAACACAATTTTATAGAAAACCCAGTCAGAACACCTAAATCATTTTTTCACCAACCCTGTTCACTAACATGAATAGGAGAGGGGAAGTTGAATAATGGGAGTAATCCAGGAGTCACGTTTGGAAATAGGATGAACAGTGGTATAGCACAGAGGAAAGAGATTCAAACTTCTTGCTCATTTTTTTTATTCTTGGGTTTTTGTTTATTTGTTTGTTTGTATTTTGCATTTATTTCAAGGTTCTTCACAATTTGGAACCATTCTATTGTTTGATTCTATAACTATCTTTTGATCCTTTTCATGTAGTATGTACCTCAGTATATCCTACTAACCAACAAAATTACACTATTAGATCTTCCTTGTAATTTTCCTGTTTAATTAGTTTTTTTTTAATCTTAATGTTACAGCAAATAAAATCAACATTTACAAATAAAGAGCATAAGAGAAGATGATTTTGACATGAGACTGTGGGTCTCTATCATATTTAGTTTGTTTTTATTTTAAATATATACTCAGTTCAACACATAACTTTCAAACTGTCTGTGATTCTGTTCTCTTCTGTGTACCCTTTAAAAGAAGTTTCAGTGACTCTTCTTTCTTTTGTCGATATCCTATGCCCATTTCACCTTTCCCTGCTAGCCCTTCAGTAAGTTTAAATTTGTTTATGTTCTTATAACAGACATTTATGGTCAAACAGCTTCCTTCTTTTCCTATTTTGTCATTTTATAATATTGTAATCAGTGATAAAATTCATTTGTAAATCCATGTAGCCTTGAGAATTGTCTTCTGTTCTTCAAAGTTAATTTTATCATTAGATTTTTCTTTCTAATATTGGTTAGTTTAAATATTCTAGTTCTTTGGTTAATCTGGCTATTTGTGTTTTGTCTAAATATCCATCCATTTAATCTAATTTATCTGTTTTGTTTTCATGTATGTGAGCAGTGTAATTTCTGATAGGTCCCTTTATTTCAACTTTAAATGTGAATTTTTTTGCTTCTTTGGTAATTATTTTTTTTTTACTGTTCTTTTTATAAAATTAAACTAAATGTTTATAAATTTTGTCAATCTCTTGTCAGTCTTGTCAGTCTCTTGTCAGTCCTTTGTCAGTCTCCTCATTACTTTTTATTCTTCCTTCCTTTCTTCCTTCTTCCTTTCTTTCTACTTCATACTCCTCTCTTTGTTGAAGGAGATTGTTTTGCTTATAACCATTCCTTCTAGTAGTCTTCCATCCCTCTTAAAACCCATGCTTTTTTTCTTTCTTTTTTTTTTTTGGTTTGTTTTTGTTTTACTTCTTCCCGTCTGTTCCTCAATCCCTGTTGAGATTAATGTATTTCTATAGTAAGGTCTTTGCATGTGTGGTTGTAATGGGCATGATAGGTGCAGGTTGGGCAAGGGGACTATGTTCCAACTTTTTGTATCCATTTCAAATGAAAGTGATGTTTGTAGAATGAACCCTCACTCGCTCCCCCAGGTTCATCTTGTGCATACATACTGTTTATAACAGTAAATTATTTACCCTTCCTTCTCCTTTCCTTTCTAGCATATCAATCAAATTCCTCTCTCTCCTAAGAGTAAAAATAGAATAGAACCACCTTCTGTTTATTTGCCTGTCTTACTTATAAATTTCTAAAAGCTAAGAGTTCTAGGATGACACGTGTTTCTTGCTTTATTACAATTTAAATAGTTTCTCATTGTATACTCCAGTGGTTCTTAACTTTTTGTATGTCATGGACTCCTCTGGCAGTTTGATGAATACTTTGGACCTCTTTGCCCAATAATATTTTAAAAGAATTAAAATATATAGAATTACAAATGAAAGCAATTATATTGAAATAGAGTTATTGATGTAATTAGAAAGAAGTTCATGGAACCCAGCAAAAGACCCCTAAATATGATCTTCCATAAAATCTCTCCTAGTGTTATTTATCTTTTCAGTGGGTCCTCTATTTTACATTTTATTAATCTTTCTTTGGATTTTCAGGATTTCCATTTTGATGTTTAATTGAGTATTTTAATTTGTATTTTTTGAGTTTTTTTAGTTGTTTGTCTAACTCATTTATCTGCTCCTTTTCCCAT
Source organism: Pseudochirops corinnae (assembly GCA_028646515.1). Lineage (NCBI taxonomy): Eukaryota > Metazoa > Chordata > Mammalia > Diprotodontia > Pseudocheiridae > Pseudochirops > Pseudochirops corinnae. Next base: position 1,410 of record JAQQSV010000866.1, on the reverse strand, counting down.
TTTTATTGATGGACACCTTTAGAGAAATAAAATTTCTCATAACTACTCCTTAGGATAAATTCCAAAAAATGTGGTAAGTTGTCCCATTTTTCTCACTCACTTTAATGAAATTATTGATTGTTTCTATGATTTGATCTTTGACTCACTGATTATTTAGGATTAGATTATTTAGTGTTCAATTAGTTTTTAATTTATGTTTCTATAACTCTTTATTGAAAGAAATTTTTATTGCATTATGGTCTTAAAAGGGTGCATTTAATATGTCTGTTTTTCTGCATTTGGTTGGGAGGTTATTATGATCTACTAAATTGTTAATTTGTGAAGGGATTACGTACAGCTCAGAAAAAAAAAAGTGTACTCCTTTCTATTCCCATTCAATTTTCTCCAGAGGTCTATCATATCTAACCTTTCTAAAATTCTATTTATTTCCTTAACTTCTTTTTTTATTAATTTTATGATTAGATTTATATATCTCTTAGAGGGGAAAGTTGAGGTCTCCCACTTGAACAGTTTTAATGTCTTGGATTGCATGTTCCAATTGATTTAACACATTTATCTTTCTATTTCTCCCTTGTCATCTACATTTTCATTTCTGTAATAGTAATTAGTTTAGTAATTTCTATAATAGTAATTAGTTTAGTACTAAGTGCTAAGTGTGGAAGGTGCAAACTCTGTCCCACTCTTGAGAAGGCATGAACTCCCCTGTTGTCGTGGAAGAAGGGGATTGGCTGAGGTATGTACATAAGCAAGAATTCCAGAGACAGACAGACAGAATTGGAATTTTGCTCCCCTTGAAGGAAGAATCCTGGAGACTGAAGCCAACTGAGGCAGAGAGCATCTGAGAGACAGAATTTGAATGCTGCTCCTGCTGAAGGGACAGAGAGAGAGAAAGAGTTTCTCTCCCAGCATCTGGAAGCTGAGAACAGACTGAGAACTGAGAAGGAGTTTTCCTGAGACCAGAATCTGGCGAGGGCCACCTGGAAGGCTGAGAGGGCTTGCCTGCAAGGCTGAGAGGGCCCGCCTGGAAGGCTGAGAGGGCCCGCCTGGAAGGCTGCCTGGAAAACTGAGAGGGCTTGCCTGGGCTTGCCTAGAAGGCTGAGAGGGCTTGCTTGGGCTTGCCTGGAAGGCTGAGAGGGCTTGTCTGAAGAAGCATGACCAGGATAAGACTTTGTTTGTTCATGGCCTGGCTGATCCTTGAGTTCCAGGCAAGAGAAGTGGTGAAGAGTTTGAGATGTGCTGGACCCTGTGAACTTCAGTGTGTGCCAGGGACTGCCCTGAGGACTGGAGAAGGACCTGGGAGGTGTCTACTTCTGAGGATTGGACAAGGACCTTGGAGCTGTCTGCATCTGAATCCTGGTGACTGTTTGGCAGATTCAGGAGGGAGCTGGGACCTTGGAAGGGGATCCAGGG